>JABEVN020001795.1:0-23610 GCA_013146195.2 Codonopsis lanceolata | reverse complement strand
TTGCATCGGTTTAAATTGGCTATCTGAGATGTGGAAGCAGATGAAACAGAACTTGTATTGCTAGAGGTTTCGTTGAATACTTGCCGAGACAATCTACGTAGCAATTTCGTAAATTTCGTGACCTTCCGTTGGTAAACAGAATGAGGAAACCGGAGAACTGCAAGAAATTAAACTAAGTTTCTCTGGAAGAAAAAGACTAGCACAACAGAAAAACATAACGGAGGGAATATTTAACATCTTTTATGATTTAGGAAGAAAAATAAACCTCAATATTTTGTTGAAAAACAGAAGTCATTTGACTAGTAAAATAAAAATTTAAAACTAAGGGTCAATTAATGTCTTAAAATTCGTATAAAATTGAATGACAGACAGGAGCAATAAAAAGATGTTGGGTGGACTAACTTTGGGTAAATCCGGCGGAGGCCAAGAAGTAGTCAATTGACTTGTGACAAAAAGTAGTCGGACTCTGAATCTTCATCGTGGTGTTGTACATCAAGAATGAGTTGATCCCGCCAATTTGTACTAAATGTGAAATGAAAATAAAAAATAGTTTAAAAGTATTACTCTCTCCATTCCTAATTTACTGTTTGAGTTGACTGTTTTCAAATGAAAATTTGTTGTATTTATTTTTTAGGGATAAGTGTACCATTAGTCCTTGAACTTTGGTGAGGCCCATCAACATCCCCAACTTCAAAAGTTTCACCATTGACCAAAAGTAGGTCTTTTTTGCTCATCAGAGGTCCTAGCCCCTAACGTCGTTTGTGTTTTCCGTGAAGTGAGCATGTGTCACTCATGCACAAATAAGGGGGCCATGTATAAAATCATCAAAATAAGTGGGTAATGTGAAATTTTTAAATCAAAAGAAAATTTTAAAATAAACCTTTGGAAAATTGAGATTCATCACACGCCACCCTGGCTCTAATTTCAAGAAATGGAAAAGAAGCGGCAATGAGGAAAAAGAAAGCATAGCAACTAAAGATTTCTTGACTACTTTCTATAGTGAAAGAAGAAAAAGAGGCAAAAAGAAAATAAGTGTCGACAATTTAGATTCTCATTCCATCATCCTCAACTCTCCTCTTCGATTACAACTACGCCACCATCATGGCGCCCCACCACCACCACGCAGTTTGTCTTCACAACTTGTTTACATCCAAGGACAAATGAAATAAAATTACCCCCACTACATTATGACTTCGCACACTCCTCTCCCTCGCGCCAATATATCGCCTCCTACGTCGGCGAGTGCACCTAAACCTGACAGGAAGGCACAATCACCTCCCACGAACCTCAGATGCCGCAAAATCATAACTTTGAAAATATAGATGACGGTTTAAGTGGGGTGAGTCTCCATGCGACAGTTCCACCACACCGTCGCCACCTCCCTTTGTTCGAGAATGCCCGATCGAAATCGTGGTGGAGGGTGACTACTCTGATACGTCTTCCTGACTTGTTTACATCCAAAAAGGAAAACGAAATAAAATTACCCCAGCCCACCCTGCGGCCTAACTCGCACACCTCTCACTCCTCTTCTTTGCATCGCCTCTACGTCGGCGAGTGCACCTAAACCCCAACAGGGAGGCACCGGTTACCTCCCACGAACCTCAGATGCAACAAAAATCCATAACTTCAACAATATAGATGGCGGTTTAAGTGGGGTGAGTCTCATTCTGACAGTTCCACCATTGCTTGCGCCGCCTCCATTTGTTCGAATGCCGTCCGAAATCGTGGTGGAGGTGACTATCTTTAGGCTTCTAAGCACGAGATAGCTCCCTTGATGGGTCTCCGACCTAGATGAGATTGAATCTCGTTAAGTGACAACAACTTCGCCATCGCCGTTGGTCTATCAGAGCCACGATGTGGATACTAAAGCGAGATAGCTTTATTGCAAAGTTCAAAATTTGGAGTTAAAGCTTTGAGAAGATCAATTCTCTCAATCAAAAGCAAGATTTCCAAAGGTTTATTTTAAAATTTTCTTTTGGATTTAAAATTTTCATTACCCTTTATTTTGATAATTTTATACATAACCCCTTATTTTTTGCATGTGAGTGGTACATGCTCATAGGGAAAAACACAAGCGGCGTTAGGGCTAGGGACCTCGATGAGCAAAAAAGGTCTACTTTGGTCAATGGTGAAACTTTTTGAAGTTGGGGGACTGTTGATGGGCTCGGCCAAAGTTCAGGAACTAATGGTACACTTATCCCTATTTTTTTAAATCATAAAACATATTTACCATCTTCTATGAGTTAGGAAGAAAATATACCTCAATTTTTTATTAAATTAATTATGGTCCGGATTTATTTTTACCAAACTTATTTTGTTAATTAGTGGTAAAAATTTAATAACGCCTAATAACATATTTTGTTATTTAAATTAACTGATAAAAAATAATTACGCCCAATAACATTGTTATTTAAACTAATCTTTATTTTTTAAAATATTTTTCTAACTACGGTATTTTCGTTGGATATTCAAATGGATCGAAATAATAACCCAAGAAATACGACTGTTATGTTTCTTTAATAGAAATAAACAATGTACTCTATCTTAATTTTTTGAAATTAAAATATTATTTTAAGACAAATAAAAAAGAAAAGTACGACAATTTTTTTTGAAGGATGGATTGGATAAAGTGTGTACATAATTATCAAGAAAAAAGTATGAAATTTTTTTAAGGATGAATTGGAAGGAGTGTGTCCATAGTTATTGAGAAAACAATAAAATATTGTTTCTACATGCCAATTTTTTTTCTTAAATAACAATATTTGATTATTGGTTTTGCTTACAAAAGTAACTTTTAATTTTTTATTCAATTGTTGGATGAATATTGTGTTTTAATTGATTACTAAGAGGTGTTAATTTTAAATTAGTTATTTTGTAATTTTGAGTTTCCTTTGTGGAACAAAGGCTTTGGGCTGGAGTATCTGTATGTGACCATAACCAGAAAACATTGAGACTCTTTTTGATACATGATAAGTAATAAATTTTGCAGCCATTAAAATGGATTAATTTTTTTGCAGTGTAAGAATTGATCTGGCTCTTACAAAATTGAAAGATATATTGATTTATTCGAATATTGAGATGGTCTTATACATGTAGAAATAATTAGCACAGTCAAATATAACAATGTTCCACCAAAATACACTTGCCAAAAATAGATTTTATTCGGAAAATCGTACCCCGTCACATCATATTTAACTTGGTATAAATATCCAGATTGTCTTAAAATATGAAAAAACTTGATATTGACCACACATGTTAGTAGATACATTAAACTTTAAGAAGGGATGTTGAAGCATTTCTTGGGTAGGTTAAAATCACTTCCATTTATATATCTATATATGTATTTAGTGTTATATTCCACCTGTTTCAAAATAAGTGTTGTTTTAGCAATTCACACACAGATTAATTAAACTTATAAAAAAAACTTATATACTCTTATTTAAGTTCATTTAATATAGTTAAGTTGTAGTATTTTCTCTTTCCTCTTAACAATCTCTTCTCTAACATCATTTAATTTGAAAGTAATAAATAAGAGCAATTTTGGCAAAATATGAACAAATGTTTCTTAAAATCCTATAATGAAACTTATTTTTGAGCAAAAAAAACTTTGCTAAAACGACACTTATTTTGACCTTATTTTTCCTTTAATTACCCCACCCAACTTTTATAATCTATACAAATAGATGAGTTATATAAGCTCACATGACGTGACAATAAATGAAAGCCTAGGTATATTTCTATCTACCAAAAAAATATTTACAAGAAAAAAATAATACATTTTGACATTATTAAAGGAAGGGACTAAAATTAGTATTCAAGAAAACCCACAAACCTGCACACGAGTTTTAAAATAAACTACCTATTAGAACAATATTAATAATTAAATCATTTGTTTTTTCATTAATTTGTGTGTCGGGTAGAACATAACAATAATTTGAAACAAAAGAAGTAAACACTTCTATTTAAAACAACAAACTGTTATGTAATCTGTATCTCAAGTGTTCAGTCACGGATAACTCTATATTGCTATGAAAAGTTAACAAATAAAATAAAAAATATTATGTATAAGTAATCTTTTTATTACTCCCTCCGTCCCTAAATTATCGTCTTCCTTTCCTTTTTTGTCCGTCTCAAAATAATTGTCCACTTTGAAACTTACCTTTTTAGAACATCATTTTTACCACTTTATTCTTACTTTTTCACTCAACTTTAATTATGGGCCACATATACATGGGCTTTAAAGGAAACTACACATTAAACCAATATAAATAATCAAGTCAATTGTTTTTTCTTAAACTGTGCGCCGGGTCAAACAGAACGATTATTAAGGGACGGAGGGAGTATTTAAAATGATTAGTCCTACGGTGATTTATATTTATATTTAAGCAGTTCTCCTTAATTTTATTTTTCTTCATTTTATTGTAAAAAATATAAACGCAAGGGTGTAAAAACGGGAACATTAAAAAGATGTTGGGTGGACTAACCTTTGGAATATCTGTTGGAGGTCAACAAGTTACCAATTGAAATATGACAAGCAGTAGTCTGAATCGTCTTGGCCTTGGACCGCAAGAATGGGTTCATCAGGAGTTTTACTAAATGAGAAATGAAAAAAAAAAGTGATCCCAATAATGTAACACCATTAAAAATTAAAAATTAAAAATAGTTTAAAAGTATTACTCTCTCCATTCCCAATTTATTAGTTTAGGACTATTTTAAGTTAAATTGATTGTTTTCACATGAAAATTTGTTGTATATATTTTTTAATTTTTTTTCAAAATCATAAAACGTACTCCCTTAGTTTCGGACGAAGTTCTCTATTTTATTTTGAGATATTTCAATTAAAAAATTTATTTTTAAAAATAAAAATATAAAAATATCATTTTATTATTAATGAAGTAATAAAAATATTAATTTATTAAATAAAATTAACTTTTAAACATGGACTTTTGTGCGAGCAATTAACATCTTTTATGATTTAGAAAGAAAAATATACCTCAATTTTTTATTTAAAAAAGAAGAAGTCAAATATTTGACTAGTAAAATAAAAGTAAAGTCTAAAGGGTCAATTATTTTCTTAAAATTGAATGACGGAAGCAGTAAAAAGATGTTGGGAGGACTAACCATGGAAAGATCTCTTGGAGGCATCGTCACCAACGAAAGGCATCGTCATCTCGTTGGATGAGTTATCCATGACATTTACTATAATAGTTCTGCCGTTGGCATGGAGGTTACTCATATCAAATACTACAACAATACGACTGAGTATTCTATCATAACAGGGTGAGGGTGAGGGTGAGGTTGAGGTGGGGATAGGAGTATCTCGGAAATCCCAGAGGCAGAGAGGAGGGGAGGGTACGGAGAACGGGTCAGGAGAAGGAGATCTAATAAAATTGACATTGCTAATCTGGGAAAAGTAAGCTTCGTAATCGTAGTCCAACATGTACTCCACATGCGCCACCACACTGCGTTTCCATGGGCTGCTCGGCCTCAGAAAATCCGACACCGCCAATTCCCCCTCCTCCTCCTCCGCTCTAACAATATCCACCATCGCCGGATTAATTTACTTTGCTGACTTTCAACACTGCCATCCACCACTTTATTTATAATATAGAATATTAC
Organism: Codonopsis lanceolata; assembly: GCA_013146195.2. Classification (NCBI taxonomy): domain Eukaryota; kingdom Viridiplantae; phylum Streptophyta; class Magnoliopsida; order Asterales; family Campanulaceae; genus Codonopsis; species Codonopsis lanceolata. Next base: position 17,991 of record JABEVN020001795.1, on the reverse strand, counting down.
ATATAACCCCCCTAAATTATGGATCAGGCTTTTATTATCCTCCTAAACCTAAACTACCAATTAAAATAGCATGTACCCTCAACTATCATATTTTCTTTAACCACACCTTTTGTTCAAGCAAGATCGTTTGAATTAAAAAAAAAATCCCCATAGAAGATCTTTCGTTCTCCTCTATTCCAAAATTATTGTCATGTTTGATCATGTACATGGTTAAAAAATAACAATTGATTTGATTATTAATATTGATTTGATGTGTAATTTAAAAAAAAACATATGAGTACGTGCATCATAATTAAAATAAGATGAAAAAGTAAAGATAAAATGATAAAATTGTTGCCATTAAAAAAATTCAAACAAAACATTTAATTTAGAACGGACGAAAAAAGAAAACAAGAAAATATTATTTTCTTACCATAAAATACGCTTTTGGTGTTGACGAAGTTATCATAGATTACTTATGATCAAGGGTAAGAAAGTGAAATGAAACACTAAAATGACATTATAGTAAAAAAAAAAAAACATATTATACGTAAAGATGGTTCCAGCAACTCAAATGGTTGTACTTTGTGCAATTAACTAAACATGTGAAAGATGAAAGGAATATTTGAACCAAATCCTTAATTGAGGGGGTTATCTGTAATTTTCACCACATGTCATGCATTAGCTGTTCAAAAAGTCCTCTCTCTTTTGGCAGATAGTAAGAAGCAAAAGAATCTCTGGGACCCGCCCAGGGTTTAATCCGGTCATTTACTCATTTTTATACAAACTTTCAATAGGGATCAGGGTTCAATATGTGGGGGATCACAGGGGGTCACACGTATGATCCTCGTACTTTAGAGTTATATTCTATTCTGTTCACATTGTATATCGTTTCAAGTTTACTCTTCTGTTCACATTATGCTCGTGTCATAGACACGGTGTTAATATAGATGTGATTAATATATAAAATAAATATGATATAGGTAAATTAATATATGTTTGTGATTTTATAAGGATTGAATCAATATACACAACATGTTTGAGATTTTGTAAGGGTCGGATCAATGTATACTATACAAAGAAAATGTGATATCCCAACAACTAAAGAAATAGCACATTTTATTGGCTGTAAAATTTGTAACTCATCCAAAAAGAATATAATTAAACATCCAAAATCATTCTCTCTCTCTCTCTCTCTCACACACACACACCAATCCAAAACCTGTTAATTGAAATAAACTTAAAAATAAAAATCTCAGTAAACAAAAACCATAAAATAAATTGAATGAAACATAGTGAATTAACAAAAGGCTATTCGAAATCACAAATATTTCACACCAATAAGGGAAACTTAGCACAATTTTTTTTAAAAGAAAGAAATTAAAATACAAATATATAAAAATACAAAAAATAATTACAAAACTTAAGAACAATTTTATTTATTTTTTAAAATCTAGGCCGGACAAAAAGTAATTGAGATTCGGTTGATTTCAATAACAATCAATTAATAAACTACAAACTAAATATTTGTAAAATATTAAATCTAGGCCGAAAAAAAATAAAATAAAAATTCATGCTTTTTTAAAATAAATTTGATTCAAGTAATTACGATAAAAATTAAATGTAGTTATATCCTGTAAATTTAGTTATAGCCGTAAATTATAGTAAAAGATTGAGTTACAACCGTAACTTGAGTTAGGTAGAAGTTAAATATAATTGAGTTAGAGAGAGTGAGAGATTAAATTTAGTTACAAGCCATAAATTGAGTTAGGCGAAAGACAGTTGCCAACCGCCCTTCCCACATGTGAGGGTATGAGAGAATTACAGTCGTAAGATTAAAGTAAATTTTTTTATCACAACCACTATTTATCTCATGCCAATTGCACACGTACTTCCCAATGTGTTTTATAATATAGATATTTAATTAGATGTAATGTTTTTTTTCTCTTCATTTATATTCAATTAAAATAGACGTCTCCAATACAAATATTGATTTGATCTTATTTATCATGCATCCTACCAATAAAATAAATTTTGATAAAAATAAAATAAAAAATGGAACAACCAATACAACGAGTTTTTTAAAAAGAAAAAAATGTTGAATATGATGTATTCACATCTCAAGTAGAATATGAAAAATTGACTTTATTATCCACGACGTAAACAAATTTGGTTTACATGTTATATCCACACCTCTCATCCATATTTGAACTGAAAGGTTTTTTCTTTCGAAAAATGTATAAATGTTATGTGACGTCTAATTTCTTTCACAATCATATTAGCATTGATGATGCTTTTAGAAAATGATAATAAATTTCGTTTTGAAAAACTTTTTAAATTTATTAGAAAATAGATATTCATTTTGAGATTTTTATTTTTTTAGGATTTTCATTTTTACGATGAATGAATCAATTATGTAATTATGGTAAAGTTATTAGAAACGAAATACTACGTTGATTAAAAAAATAGAATTATTTTTGTACCTCAAAAGAATTTACTTTCCTAAAATAAACTACATCTTGTACCCTTCTTTTACTATTTCATCCTTTTGTTTCGTTCAATTACTTCAATAAATGGTGAGACACTTCTCACGTAACCATAAATTATCTTTTCGAACTTTTCAAAGGTAAAATTGGAAATAATGAAATGACAAAACACACAAATGGGCGACCCAACTTTTCAACTTTTTGTAATTCGACTACCGAAAGTTTGAAATATCTATTTTGGCCATCCAACTTTAGTTCTATTGCAAGTGAGTCCATTTTTTGGATGGACGTTAGATTTAACCGTTAAGTTATGTCAAATATCTATTTTACCCTTCTAAATATAATTTTTTGCCTATTAGAAATCTAAAGGGGTCTAACTGAAAACACAAACAAAAAGGAGGAAATTGAACATGCAATGATTTAGGTAATTCAACAATGTTCATCTTCATCTGGTCAACAATGTTCATCAATATGAAAGAATACGACTAAAAGATCATCTAGATATAAACCCTTCTTCGCCCCCTTTCTCTCTCTCTCCCCTCACAGTCTCTAAGCAATGCCAGCTTCCTCAGGTAAATTCTCCCCTAACTTTCTCTTTCTACAACTCATTTCCCTAACTTTCTCTCTCTGTATCTATAATTATATATACATGTGTTTAGACACACAATGATTTTTTTGGAAATTGAAAATTAATTTCAATTGCGGTTTCGAATTGACATAGGCTAGGAATGAGTGGAAAATGCAAAAGAGAGAGCCCCAAATCACCACCTCTTGTACAGGTAAACCTCAACCCCACGACGAAGACGACGCCACTGGGGACGAAGATGATGACGAATTGACCTCGATCACCACCACCAACCCGAATTCGATGAAAACCTAGATCTGGAAATCTGAAGCTCCGGCGGCAGCGGTAGTGACTGAGAGCGATTAGGGGGAGGGAGATAGAAGATGGAACCCAGATCTAGAAACTTGGGTTTTTTTCGAACATAAGCCCTTTGGATCTGAGATTGTTGAATCTTGCATAAAATTAAATTGGCTTAAAATCATTTCACTTGATTGTCAGCCAAGAATTTAAATTATCTTTGGTCAGCCCGAAATTGCTTTGTCAGTTATTCACTCTAGCTGATCATAGTGTTCTTAGTGTCAGTTTGCTTTCCTTATTTGATTGATCAAATACTTGTACTGACACTCTCTCTTACTTGTATGTTTTTGGTAGATATTCTGCTAGATATTTCTTCCCAGGATCTTTTGAGATCTTACATCTGCCAAACACATTTTCAAATTCAAAATATGTTCCTAACGGGTTACTCTTGAAGATCCTCTATAAATACCCACTGGAAGCATTCTTGAAGACATACAATTTTACAGAAGTCTAAAGCCTTATTCTTTCAAGAAATTTCTCTGTGACTTAGTCTTCTTAGAAAAACATTAGCTAGATACTCTTCTTTGATTAATTCTTTCTAGTTACTGTTTAGGCAAACACTGAGTGATTCTATTTCATATCTTTTGAAATCAGTCAGTTTGTCTCATGAGTTTGATTGTTTCTCAATCATTATCCACAAACACCGGTCTTTTGTTGTACACTGATCCATTAGAGATCAAATAGATTTTTAATAAAATTAGTGCACTTCAAAAATCCAAGTCTGACCAACTTGGTAGTGGACGTAGCAGTTTATCTGTGAACCACTTCAATTGATTTGTCAGTCACTACTCATATTCTTGCAAACTGACTCAACACTTAAGAAGTTTTTAACTAATTAAGTGTCAGTCGGTTAACAACAATTGTTTGATTAGTTGTTCAGTTAAATTGTATTTCAGTTTCCTCTCTATAATCAATGATCAACTTTTAAAGCCAACTTCCTTAGAAAATAGTTGTGTCAGCTAGCTGACCAACCTCCTTCAGCTTAAGCATTTTCAAAGTATCAGCCAGCTGACCAATTTTCAGTTGACTGACAAAACTCTTCCCTGCCAACTTTAAAAGGTTTTACAAATCAACCCTCAAAAGTTTTTAAAGGCTATTCACCCCCCCTCTAGCCTTAATTGTTGCCATCTGGACTTACAAAGATCTTCATCACCTCATTCTGCCTCGCCCTTTGCTCAATCTGTTGTTTCTTTGAACGAGACCTCATCTTCTTGTAATTTCGAGTCCAATTCACTTGAAGATTGAGTCCTTATCTTTGAGTGGATTTCTTTTCTGTTTTTTGAGGAATGAGACTTTGTTTCCATCTATGTTGTCTCTGGTGTGTGTGTGTGTGAATTTGTTTCCATCTCTAGTGAGAGAGAGAGAGAAGAATGAAGCGACAGTGATTGAGAGCAATTAAGGGGAGGGAGAGAGAAGATGGAACCCAGATCTGGAAATCTGGGTTTTTTCAATTAAGGGGTATGCCTTCTTCACTTCCTTCTGCCTCGCCCTTTGCTCAAATGTTATTTCTTTCAGGCTCACCTTAACAGTCGAAGATCGATGAGTCCTAAGCTACTTCCACTTCGGTGCCATCGCGACATCCATAGTTCCGGTTTTCTCTCTCTTTGGATCTGTGAGAATCGAAGAGATAAGAGATCGTTGTGGATCTGGGGTTGCTGGGTTTTCTTCCAAGATCAACATTGTTGACCCATACCTGTAACCCTAAAGCTCTATTATTTACAGTTGGACCCCTTTTATAGGGGCAAAAAAGGGATTTCACTAAAAGTTAATGTCATGGGGTAACCCCCGTTAGAAAATGGGCTCGCTTGCAACTAGACTAATGTTGGATGGTCAAAATAGATATTTCAAACTTTTGGTGGCCAAATTACAAAAAGTAGAAAAGTTGGGTGGCTCATTTGTGTGTTTTGCCTAATGAAATCATACGATTCTTGGAATAAGTACGCCAAACAAGACTTACTTTTAGAAAATGTATTTATTGAACACTTATTTGTGAAAGTACACCTTTCGTCCCAAAATTATTGTTTAGGTTGACTTGTCGCTCGGTTTAAGAAACACATTTGACTGAATTATTAATATTAATTTAAAACTCATGTGTATGTAGTGCATAATTAAAGTATGATGAAAATGTAAAGGTAAAGTGGTAAAAGTGTTGCCATGTAAAAGAAAATTTCAAACAAGACAATTATTTTAGGACGGACGAAAAAGAAAAAGAGGACAATAATTTTAGGACGGATGGAGTATTATTATGTTGTAAGGTTTCAAAAGTCGCTAGGCGGCACATGAGTGCCTGGTGCCTAGCTAGGCAGGGCCTAATATATATATATATATATATATATATACTATGATTTTGTCAACTCACCACCTTTTGATAAATTTTCATTGTAAAACATCAATGTGGATGTTTTAAAAACTCTTGGTTTTCTAGCCATTAACTAATAATAATACATAATAATAATCAATATGATACGAGGTATTAATATTAGTATATATAACCTCTTCTATTATCAATAGTAGAAGTTTTATATTTAAAACCTGTTAAAACTAACATTAATTCTAACCAATGTGAGATAAAACTCTTATATTAATAATAAAATATGAGAGTGATCAAATACAACTCTTCTATTGGTAATAAAATGTGAGATTTTTAATCTGATGACTTTCAAAACTAACATCAATTTATTAGAGATGTATATTTCATATTGATTATAAATTGATGTTGGTTTTAAAATTCTTTTGATAAAAGATTTCTACTTATCATCATAGAAAATATGTATCTTACATAGTTTAGTAAAAAATATTAGTTTTAAAAGTCTTATATAAAATACTTCTACTCTTATTACCAATAAAAGAGATGTATCTCACATTATTTAAAAAGAAAGTTGTATTTTAAATTCTTTAAATTAAAGGTTTTCACTTTTACAAGAGACGTATCTCACATTGACTATAAACTATTCTCCTATTATTACAATAGAAGAAATGTATCTCACATTAGTTAGAATTTGATGTTGGTTTTAAAAATATTATTATTAATTACCAATAGAAGAGATGTATACATTGATTAGAAAATGATGTTGGTTTTCAAAATCTTTTGATAAAAGACTTCTACTATTATTACTAATAAAATATGTATATCTCACATTAGTTAGAAAATGATATTTAGTTTAAATTATTTTATATTATTATCAATAAAAGAGATGTATAACACATTGTTTAAAAAGAAATTTTAGATTTTAAATTAAACTAAAGATTTTCACTATTACAAGTGATGTATCTCACATTGTTTTTTTTTTAAAGTTGGATTTTAAAGTCTTTAAACTAGAGACTTTCACTCTTATTACAAGAGATGTATCTCACATTGATTACAAAATATTATACTATTATTATCAATAGAAGAAATATATCCACATTTGTTAGAAACTGATATTGATTTTAAAATTACTATTATTAATTGTCAAGGTCTTCGAATCATAAACTATAAAAAACACAAGAAATTCTCTTATCTTCTGATAAGTTTCGAATTCTATGTTAGCCACTGATTAACCTACATGCACAGTAGTGCAACACCCAAAATACCCCATTTGCGATTGTCAAGCAATCAAAAAGTAAATCAAAGTGTTATGTGATGTACACAAGCTTACTATCGTGCCTCAAGTCCGAGGACCAATCATGTATTATCGCAACGTGAAAAATTCTTAATTTGACAATTAAAACTTTTATTTAAGAATTCTCAACGGGTCATGTTCAGTAAACTTGTTCTCTAACAAACATCTATAATATATGTACTTGCGTCATAACGCTGATGCTAATGAAATGCAACATCCTCGTCATACGAGCATACATCATACGCATACGTCTCATAACACAATTCAATGTCCTTGTCTTGAAAAGTCAACCGACTTAGAACAAATTTAAGACCAAAACCCTAGAAGCATATTTCATGATTACCATCAAATACGCAACCTTGTTTCATAGCTAAAATTGGTCTAAGAACTTTATCATATATTTATAAATAATTAATAATATAAATGTAAGATAAATAAATAAATAAATTCATTTAAATATAAATTTCAATAAAATTGTTTTTCAAGTAGAATAAAAAATCAAATATATTTCACCTATAATTAAAGTAAGAAAAAAAATAAGAAAAGAAATTGTAAATGTATCGTCATGAAAAGCCAACATTCAGACAACATAATTTCTTTGGAACGAGCAGAAAAGAAAAAAAAAACAATAATTTTAGGACGGAGTATATAACTTGCTTCTATCTATTTGTTTTGGGTGCACATGTTCTCATTTCCCTAATGCATTTAATTTTTGGTAAAAACTTGAATAAGACAGTTTTACGAATATTTTTTATAAGAGAAATCATTTTTATCAGATCTACTATGTATTGGTGGTAAATTGTGAAAAAGTGGCTCTGTCTTACAAATTAAGATCCGTAAGACGGTCTTACATAAGAGTTGTTCTTAATTTTTTAGGACTCAGTTTAGTAGTATTCCCTTCTTCCTAGTGTCTATTCACACGAGGGGGAGTGGTGTAAAAAAAACAACTTTTATCTTTGGCAAAGGGGAGCATTAGCCAATTTTCCCTTTGCAAAGGACTAGACTTTCCTCAAGTTAAGATACCTCTATGTTGAAAAATTGGCCAAGAGTCAACAGTCGGAAATTGGCAAAATAGAAAACAAGTTCATTTTTATAAACACTAGATGGTTGTGCCAATTGAGCAGACATAATCATTCAGAGTCAAGTTGGTCCGCTGCTGGTAGACTGAACCAACATCCTTATATTGGCAATGATTTCAGTGTACGAATACAATATTGCAAGTCGTTGAAGCCGGTAACCGAAATCCAATCGCCTTCTTGGTCCTGATACTTGATAGTAAAGCACCCAACGTTTAATTTTAGCCTCTTCCCCACTTCCCCCTCCAAATCATCCATTGTTGCCGAAGACGGGAGATCAAACTTAATGATTGTATTCGTCCCATCATTTGTTGCCTTAATGGTCACAGGTGGAGAGGTTTGAGCAGCTGTAACCGTTGATAATTGCCTAGGAGGTGGATTGAAATAAGGAGCATCTGAATGAAAATATTGGACACGTGCTTGTACCAGTGGTTTGGATGGCAGCGCATCCCGAATAGGCATAGTGAGAGACAAAGATTGAACAGATCCTCCTGTCTTAGCACCCTTCAGTTCAGAAGGGGAGTAGTCTATCTTGTTTAACTTCCGATATGGCCACCGGAGAATTTCGTGCTCCCTACAAATGCGTTTCAATGTAGATACACTAACTGCAAAATACAAACAAGTGAAATCATTCTATACATTCTCCAAAAATATTTTGGCAAGTTGGAAATGGTCATACAATAGAAAAGCAGAGAGAAGTTGTTCTTTTTTAGTGTCACTGTGTAACATAGAAACTTACCACCAAGGCTCTCAGCTGCTTCCGCACGAGTAGTCTTTCCATAATATGGTCGCAGATCCTCTATTTTGATTGATCTAGCTATCTTTCTTTTGTTGTTCTTCAGCAAATTACCACTAGCGTTGACACTCTGACTCGCACTACTAAAATCCCCTTCACCATTATTTATGGCCTCGTCTTCAACTGGTGACTGAAATGAATTGCACTTGGGAAGAATTGTGCTTTCAGGTGGAAAAGTGTGATTCATGTGAAGAACTGTATCTCTGGTTAGTTGCTCAGATTGTGGAGGACAAAACAGAGAATCTTCCCGGACATATTCTGCCGGCATGTGCTGCATTGGTGTTTCATGCAAGGAAGAAACTAGAAAATTGCCTAACTTAAATGACCGACTCCGTTTCTTTGGTTCACACATGCTCCTTAATGAACTTTGTTGATTGCACCCGTTTAAATTGCATATCTGTGATGTGGAAACAGATGAATCAGGAAGCAAACTTGTATTGCAGAAGGTTTGACGGAATACTCGCAGAGAAACTATCTCATAATCTTCGACAGCTTTCACCTCAAGTAGCGATCTCTCATTGTTCTGTAGGTAAGGAGAAAGAAACTGGGGATCTGCATATTGCCTGCTCTTGTGCTTCATCCTACATGCAGTATCTGCATGAGCAAGAACCGAGAAAAGAAGCAGCAATTACACAACTTAAATTACAATGGCAAGAGAATAAACCATGTTTCTCCGGAAGAAAAAGACTAGCACAACAGAAAAACAGCAACAAATTTTCACTGGCAGAAGCTTACCAACAAAGTTTGCAGCAAAATGTGTTGGCACATCCTCTGAAGCAAATATATTCGCAGCTCTTCTACGTTTTCCTAATGATATTATTCTTTGATTTGTTTTTGCAATCAGCGTGCTGAGGGGATGATCTTTGTCCCCAGTATCCACTCTTACAGATAAAGCAACACATTCCTTAGTTGACATCCGTGCTGACAAATAAACCATTATCGTCTGCCCACCATATCGGGTGGAAAAACAAATCTCTCCTTTACTTGGTCTTGTTTCAGAATCAGACACAGATCCAGAAGTTTTCAGAATTTTCTCAGAGAAAAGCAAGCCGGAGTACTTGCCTACACTTAAGTATCCTTTGTTCGTTGCCTGGAAAATTAAAAAAAAAGGAATCAGAAAATTTTGTATTTACATCCAAATTTTTTTTAAAACATAATATTAGAAGAAGATTAAGATTTAACTAGTTACATACTTTATCACTAGGATGGTAATTACGGCTGAGACCCGGTAACCCGGCCCGTCAATTTACAATTTTTAGTCGAAAAGGATAACTCGTTTCAACCAAAACATATTAACGAACTGTGTTAAAACGGGTCGAACCCATTACTCATTTTGATCCGATAATTTTTACGCTATAAATATGTGGATATTTTGGGGGGGGGGGATTCGGGTTAAGATTGGTCGACCCGCTATAACCCGGCTCATTTCGACCCATTTAATATTCGAGTTCAAATGGATTGCGACCTATTTCAATCTATTACCCATCATAACCTGACCCAACTCACCCAATTGTCAGGCCTATTTATCACTACAATTTAAAATAATACTCCATCCCTCCGTTCAGAGCAAAGAGTCTCTATTTGAAAGTCAAGTTTTTTAATAAAATGACATTTTTAGTAGTCCATTAATAATAAAATGATATTTTTAAATTTTAAATTTTTGAAAATTGACTTTTTGAATGAAATATCAAAAAATGGAACAGTGAAGTAATAAATAACAACATTTAATACTAGTCTACTAACTTTATAACCAATAATTTGATTTTAAAAAAATCAACAATACTAAAATCAATGCTCAATATGTGCCAAATTTTGTAAAAAACAAACTCGAAAGTTACTCCTCAACAATATTATAATCGTCACCTTTAAGTTACACCTCAACATTGATTAATGTACTCAAACACCTCAATATATGTACTTTTTTGCCCATACATAAATTTTTGCCCGTATGAGCCAAAATGTTGATTGCAAAACAAATGTCATCTTTCCGTTTTTAGCAAAATTCTTTAAACAAATTTTCTTATAAAACCGTCTTACAGATCCTTATTCGTAAGACGAAGCTTCACTTTCTCACAGCTCAACTCACTAACATACAAAGGGTCGAATAAAAAGAATCTGTCTTATAAAAAATATCAGTAAGACCGTTTTACCAAAGACCTTTTAATTTGGTAACTTTGAGAGCATTAAAGAGAAATAACACCATACTATAGATACCTTGTAAAGAGCGGTGCTACATGCACTTAAATCCTTGTTGACATGTTGTGCCTGGTTAAATAATGTATAGGTTGTACCACTAAATAATATTGTGACCTACCAACGAGGACATACCAACTAGAAGGACTTTTAGAGTACATTTGGGGCATATACATTATAGCATTATTCGGTTGAAGGTAAAACAGGAGACACTTATTTTAGAAATAGACTTAAATCGTAATTTGGTTATTCTATCTTTACACTTTTTGTAATAAACTAATTATATTAAAAAAAATCAATTTAGTCATTATATTTGATTATAAATCGTACTTTGGTCACCATGAATCATTTCCGTCAATTATGTTGGATGAAAATGATCAAAAAGAAATAAATATCTTTTTGTGTTTGGAACATATCGTGTACGTTCATATATTGAAATCACACAATCTTATTTCGTTCAATTCATAAAACTTACATTAAAGGTGAAGATAAGACAATCACGTGAGTAATACGTGAGGTATGTGAGGGTATTTTGGGGATTTTACAAATGTTTAAAGCTTTCCATCCAAAATAAATAAATGGAGCGATGACCGTATGATATATATCAAAGTACATTGACTAAATTAAAAAAAAATAGTAAAACTAGTTTATTGCAAAAAAAAAAAAAAAGTGAAAATAGTATGACTAAATTACGATTTAAACCTAAGAAATAAGAGAATATAAGTGTCCACTTTTCTTTTTCACAAAATTCGTAAAATAAAGTGTACTTCCATCCTTTTCAACAATTTGTCTCTGTTAACTATACAAAACTTCAAGAAATGATCGATTTTCTTTAATATCGTCAAAGTACTTGATCACGCCACAATGATGGGGTGACTATGCTGGCAGTCCACGTAATGGACCGGAGCTGACGTGTCCGGCTCTTGAGGGTCACGTCGGTGTATATGGATACCGGTGATACCAATTTTGTTAGGATATCTGGGCTTGATGGTTGATCTCAGTTAACCTTGGTTGATGAATACCTGAAAGGAAGACTTCCGTTAAGTCTTGAGGATTTCCGACTCTGACCCTCGGTGTGAGAGTCGATAACATGATATATGTGTATCTGGGGCGTTCCCCTAAGCTTCCGGTGAGTGTTTTGAGAGTAATCTCTTTATGTATCTTTTCTATCACCAGCGATATAGTAAGTTTTAGATGTCAAGTAAATCTTACCTTTCTTGAAGGGAAATGTTTCCTTTTATAGTAGCTCAGATTTGGGATCATGATTGGTATGAGGGTCCCTGATGGTGGGACTTGTTCCTTGGTCGGCTTGCTGGCGGTTTCTGAGTGGTTAGTAGGTTGCGTGTGATGTGTCAATTGTAGGCGGTCTAATGAGCCGATAAGATAAGGCGGCTTGCATGGCTTGTACAGCTCTCGTGGGGAAGGCACCTGGATGCTATGTACAGACTACGGGCTAAACCTGTCTTATCCCAGACGAGTTGTCGGCCGAGCATAGGTGGTCCTTGCTCGTGGGGTCGAGTGTTTATTCCTGATCGCCGATTGTGCTCGGCAGAGCGGTGGTCGCCGGTATTTGATCGGCTGGTTAATGGTCGTTGATGACGATTTTGACTAGGGATGGTCCTCGGCCTTTGGTGGGGCCGGCCCAGGCTTGGAATCCATGTGGGCGTTCACGTAGGGGACCAGTCGGGTCCCTTGTAGCCAGAGTTTCCAAGTGTGAGGATTTATCAATAGCTTGGAAAGTATGGTCGAAATTTATGCTCGATTTGCCTGTCGCTGATCCTCGCTGTGCTTCCTCGCTTTGCTTCCTCGCTTTTGCGTTTATTTCTGTTTGTGATTGCTTTCTCGATAAGCTCGATTGGCGGTTCGTTTTTTCGTAACCGATCACTTTGCTGTCGAGGATGCATGTAGGAGTAATTAGTGGAATTTTCCTAGGAAATTGGTCCGCCGCATGCATTAAATGCACGGTTTTCGAGGGGTCGTAAATAATCATTCGTAATTACTTTTCACAAAATGTGACGGCGTCCAGTTATCGAAACGTCGTCGGTTTGCAGTCATTTCGTGAACAGTGCTCGCCACGTGTTGACCAGCGAATGGTCTGGGCGGGATCCGCGTATTTTTGGTCGGGTCGACCCGGCGTGATCGGGTTGGTATAAAAGTACGAATTTTCCCGGTTTTTTCACTTCACTCTTCTTCCACACTCTTCTTCAGTTTCTTCAAGTTCTAAAACATGCGAAAAAATTCTTCCTACTACCTTTCCCATTTCTGACATTTCCAGCCGTTCCCTTGTTCTAAAATCCTAGTTTCTAGGTTCGCCATCTTTTCCTCTTCCTTTTGATACAAATTTCGTGGGTTTTTGACTTTGTTTTGAGCGTTTTCTGGTTTTGCAGCTTTTTCCGGTTACCTCTGCAGTTACCGGTACACCGGAGCTTTTTCTTTGGTGTCTGTCAATCTTCCAGATCCTCGCTCTATTTCCTGTTTTTGCTCGTTCCTGATCTTAGTCCGTTTAACAGGTACTTGTTCTTTTCCTTTCACTTTTAGTCGCTTTTCGATCTGTTAGGGTTCTAGGGTTAGGTTTTTATGAACCCCGTGTGTAATGCGCCTCTTTTACCGGCGAAACTTCTTCTCATCCTCGCCAAGTTCTCGGCGCCTTTCAAGCGAAGTTTGAGGGCCGAAGCATATTAGCCGGCATATTAGCCGGAACCGGCGTATGCTCGATCTCAACGACCAAAAGGTTATATTCATGGCAAAGCAGCGGCAATTACATTGGTGAAGCGAGCCAACGGTGACATTATTGGTCAGCAGCGGTTATCGCATGGAGGGTTTACGGGTCCTTTACGATGAAAGTATGCCGGCGAAGATATTAGGCTAGAGGCTATCTTGCGGACACGACAGGCCTCAGGTACCAGGTACCTCTTTAATCAATATTACAGAAATAGTCGCCAAGGAAGTAGTCGAGGCGAACAAGGCCTAGGCTGGCTTAGAAAAAGCGAGGGAGAGCTCTTGAATTTGATTGAAGAGTTTCGGTGGGCCAGGCGATGCTCCTGCTTTCGCGAGGATACTAAAGGAATGGAGGAACAATGTATATCCTACGCGATGTAGGCAATTTGGGACGAGCGATTGATATCAATCATAGTCGGAAGAAGAGAGATTAGAGGATCGGCCCAAATAATTCAATTGGTATGGACGACTTGAGAGTTAGGACAGATAGGGTAGGTTTCTATATTTCTTTCTTTGAAACCGGTCTTCGACTGCCTCTCGACCCTCTTCTATGCAAGCTTCTGGAAGAAGCGGGTGCTCACCCCCTTGACCTCTCCTTGAATCTCGTTCGGTACCTAATTTCTTTTGCGGCATGTGTTCGAATGCTTGGGTTTGAGCCGACTCTGCCCCTCTTCAAAACTTATTTCGCGGTGACAAAGTCCCTGAAGCGTCTCCAGTGCAAGCACCACAATAGAGGATAAACACGTTCGCTGAAGCCTCAGGAAAGCAGGGGCATTGGGGCCGAGAGGTTCTTTTGGTGGAGAGCAAATACGGGTGGAATTTCCCGGTGCCTCACCTTTCTAATACGGAAATTAAGTCATTCTCCCCGGTTAGGACTTTGGACGAGTATAAGGAATCTGCTCGAAAAGCTATCGAGGATTTTCTCGGGGTGAGAGGGATGGGACCCGCCCGAGTATTTAATTGGAGCTCTATAAGCGAGGACGAGGCTCTCTTGAGGATGGTCGGAATAACGACCAAGAGGTTTGAGGGGCTGGTTGTTCGATGTGAGGTCCCAGTACATCGATACCAGGATGGTCGATGCTGCTTGTGAGGTAATAAGTTCAATTGGGCTGCCGGTGCAAAGACAATACATTCAACCTTGAAGGTTGTGGAAGTATATACCGTTGCTTCATTGCTTCTTATTTGACCTTTGTTTACTTACTATTCTTGATTACTTCTGTGCTCGTCCGGATTTATTCTTTCACTGTTTCAGATATGATCGACATAGACGAACTCACGGGCAAGTTTGCCAGGCGAGATCAAGGTTTGACTCGTCGGCAAATTCTGAAGGATGCAAAGGCCGACCCCAAAAAGGCCTATCCGTTGCCAACCGACGAGCATGTGGTTGGGTCTTCGACGGCTCCTTCCACAGCAACTCCTCGCCGAGCTCCAACCAGGGTTAATCCCCGGGGAAGAAGTAAACCAGGACCGGCCAAGAAAATTCACGAGCCAGGTTCTGCTCCCGCTGTACAGCCCGCCTCCATTGAGAGTGCTCCCGCCCCTCCCCAAAGGAAACGACAATTAATCGTGGATGCTTTCGAGGAGGAAGAACAAAGCGTGGAAGAAGGGTCTGCTCGTCGCCCTGTTGAGAAGAAATTGAAGGGCAAGGTGTATCTTAAATCGGCCGTGAAGAGAGCGGTCCGCTTAGCACGAGGGATGATTTTGTTGGCAGAGCCACCCATGCTTTGGGACCCGGCTCGCTAAAGAACTTGGCCGATATCCGATATCCCTGTTTTACAAAATTTTGACGTCTCTTGTCGGGATTCTCCTATGGCTTTGGCTGGGCAAGGGCTAGTTGTCCGGGCCCAAGTTAGAGACATGGTCGGTGTGGCAAATTCCTTGCCCCCTGCTGAAGCCATGGGACGAGTTAGGCTATGCGTGAGCGAGGTAAAAATTCTTCGCCTCTTTCTTTTTCCTTTGTTTTTTACCGATTGTATTTGTTACTAATACATATTTTGTTTTCTGTAGCTTTGTTCCTTTGTATCCTCGCTGGCCACTCGAGCCGACCATTCTGCAATCGAGGCTAAAAAGTTGAAGACTCAAGCCCAAGCTGATAAAGATGAGATCGAGCTTTTACAAGGTCAAGTGGCCTCCCTGGAAAGCGAACATGCCAAGGGGGAAGCCCATCTTAAAGAGTCTTCGTCCAAGATGGCCCGTTTGAATGAAGCCAAAGATCTGGCAGAGGCTCGTGCTAGTGTTGCGGAGAAGAGAGCCAATGATCTTGAGGAAAGGCCAAGCAGGGCAGGAGAAGGCGCCTGGCCAGAGCAAGAACTAGCCGGCGGGGCCAAGGTTGCCAATTTGGAGGGGTAGGTCGAGGAGGCGAAGGTCGCAACTTTCAAATCTTTCGAGGGGACTGAAGCTTTCAACAAGGAGATCGTCGTTTATTACGAGCGGGGAGTACGGCATATGCTTGGTGGCAGGCTTGAGGATGAGTCTCGGCACCATAATCGAGTGGGGCAGTGAAAATTTCATCGGCAAGGCTGCTCGGGAAGGCCATGAGATGATTCCTTTTACAGAAAACGAGCTAAAGATGTTGCGCGAAAAGGACATTAAATACAATTTGGAAGAGTGGGTGCCACCCACCCCACAGTCCCTAGGCGTCTTGGCCTGACGGTTGGAGGCGGGTGGGCCGGGAGGTGAGGAGGTAGACCGACTTAGGCCCAGGAGTTGCGGCTAAGACAATTTATGGGTGAGGCGAGCACTCCAATCGTCTTAGAATTGAAGCTTCATCAATAGTCGGAAACAACATGGTCTTCTTCCCAGCTCGTGATCTTAGAAGTGGTCGATCTGCTGAATATTTTTATGTTTTTCGAGTATCGAGCGAATGTGTTTTCAAACAATTTTTATTGTCTTAAACAATTTTGTTGTTCATTTTGGTTAGGTTTAAAGCAGTATGCGAATGAATTTTACATGTTGTTCTTAGCTTTATTTCTAAGCGTAACAAGCGTCTTGAGGACAATCGAATGAGCATTTTGGCTAGTCATATATGTATTTTGGATAGTCGCTTTTTCCCTCATTAATTACCCTCGGAACTCTCCCACCTCCGTACGAGGATGGGAATGAGTACTTGACCCATTTATTATTTTTGATGGCCTTCCTCGCGTGCAGGGATAAGGTCTTTCCGCCTCCGTGCGAGAATGGAGCACTTGGCTCATTTACCATTTTGATGGCCTTCCTCGTGTCTGGGGATAAGGTCTTTCCCCTTCAAATGCGAGGATGGGAATGAGCATTGCTCATTTATCATTTTTGATGGTTTTCCTCGTATACCGAGGATAGATCCTACTCCATCTCTGTTCGAGAATGAGAATAGGAAGAATCACTTGTTTCTAGGAAAAAGACTTGTCATTCATTAAACTTATAATCCTTACAAAAGTTACATCAACGGTATCGTCTTGAGATGATCTGCGTGCCAAGGATTCTTAAAGGTGTACCATCTAGCTCGACTTGACTTGTAGGTTCCTTCTTTCACAATGCTAGTTACTACGAATGGACCTCTCAATTTGGAGCCGACTTATTTCTTCCCATCTTTGCTGTAGCTTCAATCTTTCTTAAAACCAAGTCTCGACTAGGAAGGCTCTTAATTTAACTTTTTTGTCGTGGTGAATCTTTGTGAGCTTTTTTGTAATTGATCATCTGTGTCGGGCCTCTAGTCGCCTTTCTTGAGTTATCCAGTCGGTAATGCGGATAAGTCATGTTGTTGATCGAAGAAGGTAACTGAGAGATATGGTGGGAAGACTAGCTCAGTGGTGCCATTGCTTCAGCCATATGTTAGTGCAAGCGGGGGTTTCACAGTGGATCCTCGTGCAGATGTTCTAATTCCCATAACACAATTGGCAAGCTATCAAGCTTGACTTCCCACTTTCTCGTCTAAATTTCGCTTCAAGGCATGCATGATCTTCTTGTTTCCTGCCTCTGCTTGACAATTGCCCTGTGGGTGAGCTACCGAGGACATCCTGTGTTTAACATTCAATCTATCACAATTTGATGTAATTTTTTTGGAAAATTGAGTGCCATGGTGGAAGCTTGATCATCAGAAGTCAACGACAGAAAATACGCTTTCGTAGATAAACGATTGCTTGATCCTCGGTTATGCTAGCAAGTGGCTTTCTTCTATCCATTTGGTGAAGTAATTAACATTTCTACATCACATACTCGCACCCATGTTTAGCTTTGGGAAAGG
>JABEVN020001794.1:0-23600 GCA_013146195.2 Codonopsis lanceolata | reverse complement strand
TGTTTTCGTATAGGACCATCAATTTTTTGGACATTTCATATAACTAAAATTGGTTGCCCAGAATGACAAAATGTCATTAATGAAAGACAAAGTCATCCGGCCTAAAAATTCAAAAAGAATTCGTCTGCGCAGGTATTTATTGACCAAAAATTTCAAAAATGCGATGCCAATCTTGGCATCGAGGTTGTTTTTCATATTTTATTGACCAAAAATTTCAAAAATGCGATGCCAAATCTTGGCATCAGTACATTCAGATTTTATTGACCAAAAATTCAAAATTATGATGCCAAATCTTGGCATCGAGGGTTGTTTTTGATTTTTTGACAAAAAATTCAAAAATTTTTGATGCCAAATCTTGGCATCAAAGGTGTTTTTGATTTTATTGACCAAAAAATTAAAAAATTACGATGCAAATCTTGGCATCGTTTGTTCCATTTATTTTATTGACCAACTTCAAAAATTATGATGCCAAATCTTGGCATCGAGTATTTTCAGATTTTATTGACAAAAAATTCAAAAATCGCGATGCCAAATCTTGGCATCGAGTTTTCAGTTTTTATTGACCAAAAATTCGATGCCAAATCGGGCATTTTATTGACCAATTCAAAAATGCGTGCCAAATCTTGGCATCGAGGGGCTATTTTTAGATTTTATTGACCAAAAAATTCAAAAATGCGATGCAAATCTTGGCATCGAGTACATTTTGATTTTATTGACCAAATTCAAAATTATGATCTTAAAATCTTGGCATTAGGGTACATTTCAGTTTATTGACAAAAATTCAAAATTATGATGCCAAATCTTGGCATCGTGGTTGTTTTTAAATTCAAAAATCTTTGATGTAATCAAATCTAGTGTCGAGAATCGTTTTTTTTGATTTTATTCAAAAAAAAAATTCAAAAATGCGATGCCAAAAAATTCAAAAATGCTGATGTCAAATCTTGGCATCAAAAGTTGTTTTGACAAATTATTCAGAAGCAAAAAATCAAAAATTACGATGCAAATGACTTGACATCAGGGAATTGTTTGACAAATGAATATTAGCCAAAAAAAATCGATCGGATGCAAGACTTGGCATCGAGTTGGTTTGACAGATTTTTCGGCAAAAAATCAAAAATGCGATGCGAAATTTGCAGCATCGAAGGCTGATTTCACTTTTTTTTCAAACCCAAAAAAATCAAAATATAATGATGCCAAGGCTAGGCATCAGAACTGTTTTCACAATTTTTTTCAAGCCCAAAAAATCTAAAAATGCTGATGCCAAGACTAGGCATCAGAACATTCTCTTCCTCAACCTTTACAACCACAGTTGATTCGGTATATCGATTTCTCAACGGTAGAAACACCTCTTTCTTACGTTCCACAATCCACATGCTAGTGGGAGATGTCGGATGCAATGCTTTGCTAATCTCTCTGTTCCACAATCCACAATCCACATTGATTGGCATACATAAATATCTTAGCTCTAAACTCTCCATCTGTGACTCTGAGGTTCGTTCGTCCACGAAAAATAAAATAAATAGGCTATAGACAACGAATACAAAATCAATGTAACACAAAACACTCAGTCGGACCGAACAAACAAACAACCAAAATAGAAATTTACGTGGACGGTTTTAACTCCATTAATTCCGGTGGACACCCCCATCAAAGATTATACTCTCAAAACTTTTGAAATGGGTTGTCAAACTTGAGGCATATGCGTTATTATTGATGAATTCAACCTCGTCATCAAACAAATCATTGAAGCTTCCACCTATAAACCACAAACACGTCAACTTAATTCAGTTTTTTGTCCCAAATATTTGGGTAGGTCAAGACATAGTATTACATTTGTACGAAATAATATAGATGTGCAAATACAAATTAATTTTCATAAATTTTGCCTAAGAACCATAGGACCAAGAAATTAGCTATATTGAAAAGCATATCAAAATACATACACAAACGATAAGTCAACTAAATGGAAGGAAAATCATCAACAAAATGGCAGCATTGATAATTAACCCCAAAATGTAAGTACTAATAACAATTAATAGTTGCAAAACCAAATCTCAAAAATACCAAAAAGATAAATCAGCTAAATGGAAATGATCATTTAAACCCATGTGTTTAACAAAAACATCTCAAAGTATGGCCACGCGGAGAAAGCAACAATGTCCTTATCATTTAAACCCATGTGTTTAACAAAAACATCTCTCAAATGATCATGGCTGCAACGAGGTTCGGCAACTATTAATGATGCATATTAAGAATCTACAAAGAAACTCGAGAATGTTTAAACTCTTTACGAATTCTATTTAGCTCTACTTTAACCTCCCAGGCAAAAAATTAAAAAAAAATCAAACAAGCTCAACACTCACCTTGGGTGGCATCAGGGAAGGCGACCTTCAGTGGTGGCTCTTCCTTATCTGAGACTGAGAAAAAAGCACAAGGATTAATTAGATAATAGAACGATTCACATGCGAATTGAAAAACAAATAAAAAGCCAAACACCTTCCTCCACCAAGGGTCATAGCTAACAAAGAAATTTGAAGGAAATGCATAATTCGAGACCACGTGTCTCCATAATTTTAGGTCCTTTTCAACGAGACCTAACAATAATAGATACTCCTACAACTAATGACAATCCTTAAAACTACAGGATTACAGATAGTATATGTTTTGATTGCATTGCAATAATGCTTCAAAAGCTATATTAATGTCTTTAAAATCCAAGAAAATTTCTTCAACATCATTGTTCAACATGATTTATTCCAAAGGCATTCAAGTACCCAGGAAAGCATATTTCAATCATTAATAATGGCAACTTCTCAAAGATAAAGCATTACATTGCATATACTAAACTCAAAGTAATACTATCTCATTAATACTATCTCTATCCCAAAATGAGTGTCACTTACGGTTCAAGATTAACAACATGGACATTGGGAATCACAAACAAACAGGAACCCTCACTTGGGGACAGGGGGAGTAGCATTTAATAACATGAAATCACGGATAATCTTAACAAAATTTTCGATTTTATTTAACAACCATTAACTAAACCTCTACGATTATCGAGAAAAGAGTTCAATCAGGCAAGCAATTTCAAAGTGGGATAAAATGAGATTAACATGTCTTTCTGGGTGGAATGGAACATCAGTCCTCCGGTAACTTCATAGCGACACCGACCAACTAAATTCAAAAAGTAATCACATCAATCAACTTTTGTAAACCAAATACCTTGCAAACACAAATCTAAATATATATTAGAGGCCAATCTAACCTAATAGAAGTCACCATATGAGATGATAGGAAGCGCTCCTTGAGGGGTTCCAATAGTCTTCTGACAATATCAAGACCATTGTTGGCGGCATGCATGACCTTGACCTTGTGCCTCATGGTACCGAAAGGAAAAACAAAGAAGGTTGAAGCGGTGCACTGCTTCGCTATTGTAAAGAGTTTGGAGTTAGGGTTTGAGACGAGCAGAGGAGGAGAGTAGCGGGGAGATAGTCGATTTCTCTCTCTCTCTCCCGGTTTCTCTCTTGCAGACTTGGCGATGGCGTCTGATGAGAACGATCCGGCGTGAGGAGAGAGAGAGCGGTGACGATCAGTGAAGGAGAGCGGTGGCGGTCCGGCGTGAGGGAGAGAGAGAGATGGAGATAGTGGGTTTTGAGTTTTGATTTTGGGTTTTGAGTTTTGATTTTAAATTTTGAAGTTCATTTGTTTAACCCATCAAGCAGTGGAGGCGAAGGTGTGAGACAAAGAGAGGGGTTGATGTTGGGGCTGGCGGCAGACTATGGATGAGTCGTAGATGGCGGCAGGGAGCGGATGATTTGGGCGAAGGAGAGAGATGGTGAGCAGGAGAGGGAATGGAGATGGTTTCAAAACTCTTCATCTCCATTGTTAAAGTTTGGAGCTTTAGGATGAGTCACTGATACAACTGGTGTGGAATTAATGCTTTGTGGTTTCCAACACAAATTGTGTACCCTCCCCCTCCATTGAATTGATTGACACAGGACGAGGTTATGACACGTAGAGGCGGATGTATTTTTACCCCAATGTCTAAAAGATATATCTAAAAATAACCTGGATTAATTTGAAACATGTTTTAAAAATGTCTTAGAACATAATTATTTCTAATATAAATATATATTTCATGTGACCGGAAGTAAATAATCGGGCCACAAACCCAATTACTAACAGAATAGTTGAAGCAAAAGAGAGATAGAGGAAAGCTAGGCTCAAGAAAAAGTTGAAAATCAAAAACTAAAATTCTAGAACCCTGAACTGAGAATAGACCATAAAGACAAATTTTGGGTAGTCCGTGTGTTACTTTCATGGAGATAATTCGATCATTTTTATGTAAAACCACAATATCTAACATACTGAAATTTATTTTAACCACTGAATGGCCATGTTATTCTGATCTTGATACAAGTAATGGTCGCAAGACGGTATGCAAGAATACTGGTTACAAGTAAATGTAGGGCAAGACAATAACTGCATTCTGCAGCTCCATAACCACAATCTCTACGAAACACAAACTGGAAGGAGAAATGTGTACAAGAGCTAGCTGGACAAGTTAAGCCATAGATTTTTGGAAACCAACATCCGCAATCATCAATGGAGGACCGAGGAGGGAGACATAATGCATTCAGAACTTCAGGAGAAAGTCGTGAATGTGTTTGCTGATCTCGTCAGGCTTTTCTTGGTTAATGAAGTGAGCTGCACCTTCAATTACAACTACTTCCTGCAGATTTGGCACATCCTTGTGAAACCCACCATTGTGTATATATTCTTTGGCCCCCATGAAATGATAGACCAAGTCTAAGTCCCCAACAATGAACTTTGTTGGTACGTTCACTTGAGCCCCAGTCCACGGTGCATTGAGTTCCCAGTTTCTGCAAGCAATAGAAGAAAATCTGAGAAACAAGCTAACTCAAGGTTATAACCAAGTAATGAGTTGAGAGTGCAAAGTTTCCCACTCGACTAAGCGCTTCAGATGTTTGCAAGAGACGGTCCCATATTGTATGATTTAACAGAAAATGATCAAAAACAGATTACAAGACAAATGCATGCCTTGATGTTAATAAGGAATAGCTGTAAAATCTTCGATCCGCTTGAGCATATGAAATGTGACCATCATCAACAAACTTCAAGCTAGACGCATGCAATTTTAATACAGGTTGAGATCTAGTCGACAAGGCAAATATAAAACACCATGTATACTAAAAAAAAAAAAAAAGGAGACTGAGAATTGTATTACCTGTAATAAGATTCCTAACACGGGTATCCCATGTACTTTTTTCCATTCGAGTGTTTGAATGGGAACGGTAATACTTTCAAGGAATGAAATAGAATTTGTAGACTAAGGAAAGAAAACAAAAGAATTTATTATGTTACACTCAAAAGGAGGCCAGGACTCAACCATGGATCCGATGGTGAAGGAATGAAACACACCCACCCCTGTGGGATTCTCATTCAAGGAGGAACGGGTTTCAGCCAATAATTGTGCGTACCAAACACAGGGAATTGATCGATTGAGTATATCATGAATGATATCCCACTACTCCTCTCAATTCATTTCCATCCAAACAGGGCCTCTAAAGGCTAAAGTGGAGAGCTAAAATATTTCCATGATCTGCGGTATGAACAGGGCCGTTCCTGATATTTTAAAGGCTCGGGGTAAAATAACGAATAAGGGTCCTAACGAATCGATAATACACAATTGTGTAGTTGTGAATACCAATAACAAATGAAACTTTCAATTTCTAAATAAATTTCTTAAAGCATTAAACAAAATATATTGAGTTTTCATTTTACAAATTTCTATAAAAATATCAAATTTCAGTTCAAAACTCTCGTCTACTAACAAAGTTTTCGTAAATTGTATTGCGGGAAGAGGAACTGTTGAAAGTTGAACTAAAGGTGGAGTGGAAAATCTGGTGGCCATAGCATAGGGGAGACTGAAGAGATTGAGAATCTCGAGGTTTGTTGTTTATCATTGATCATTCCATCCTTTTGTCCGACTGGCGCCCTTTCATCTAATCATCTGCTGACTGTCGCATCCTGTCGTCTTCACAACTAAGTCGTTTCCAATTTGCAATTTTCCATCCCTTTTACTCCCTCCGTCCCCAAATTATTGTCTTCCTTTCCTTTTTCGTCTATTCCAAAATAATTGTTTTGTTTGAAACTTTCTTTTTTAGGACAACACGTTTACCACTTTACTCTTACTTTTTAATCCTATTTTAATTATTGGTCACATACATATGAGTTTTAAAGTAAACTACACATCAAACTAATATTAATAATCTAATAAATGTGTTTTCTTAAACCGTGCACCGAGTCCACTAGAACGATAATTTAGGAATGAAGAGAGTAATATTTATATATATTCTATACATATAAAAAATGGAGCCCTACGCGGTCGTCCCTTTGGAGTTTGGACTATGCACAGGAACATCCCTGAGTATGAACACTGAAAAGACCATGAATTTGCATTATCTTATTATGAAAAACTGAGAACTATGGAGTGTCAAAGAATGTTGTTAGTTAGGTTCACATCCTAGAACAGATTTATGATTTGCTAGAAGCTGAGCCGGGAAAAGGAAACTTACAGGTCAAAAGCTCGATAGTAGTTCACGCCTCCTGTGAAGCCAGTCTTGTCAAATTTGCTGGTGTAATAATCAATGTCTTCTTCAGATAACCAAGATGGCAACGGCGAATCCCCAAAACTTTGGCCCTTGCTGAAATAAAATGGTGCGGGATCACGGAATGTCATGAATTTATTCAGAACTGTTTTAGTTCCAATTTTGGCAAACTCTGCTTCTATTTCTCCAGGTTCCTGCAGCAAAAATAACCATAGCATCTTAATTGAAATGACATCAATTGTAAGACAAACAAAATATCATGAACGAAAATAACTATGCATGTCAAGTGTCAACTAAACATAGTTTCTGTTGAATAAGTATTAATGTTGGATCTTATTCTTATATAAAGATCTTGGAACACGCCACTCATAAACCAAATAGCCTTGAGTTAGATCTCCTGACTCTAATATGGTACTAGCAAATTCCATCAAATATGCTAAAGCAAAAACTCGTGTAAGATGGTCTTACGAATATTTTTTGTAAGACGAATCATTCTTATTCGACCCCACTGTGTTTTAGTGGGTTGAGCTGTATTGAAGTTCCGTCTTACGAATTAAGATCAATAAGACGGTTTTACACGAGATCTACTCTTAAGAGCAAGTCTCATGTAAGACAGTTTTACGGATCTTAATTCGTAAGATAAAGCTCCACTCACTCATAATTTAACCCAACAACATACGGTGGGTGAGTAGTGAAGTCCGTCATACAAAAAAAATATCCGGAAATAGGGGTGAGCAGGGCCCGTCAATGCCCATCAAGCCCGTTAAAACCCGTCAGTGCCCGGTCCATGGAGCCTGTGCCCATGGGCTGTACATAGCACTGGGCTTTAGATGAGTCAAATGCCCGTAGTCTCGTACTCTACTGGGTCTTCAGCTGCTCCCTGCCCGTTATGCCCGGCCTGGCCTCTTCTATGATAACTTTTTTTAATTTTTTAAATTATAGATCTTTGACCAAATCCTATATATTTAATTTATGTGTATTATACTATTACTATATTTATATATTATAACTTATAACTTATAATATATAAATATAGTAACAGTATAATACACTTAAATTAATAAAGCTATTACTAAAAATAAAAGCCTAAAAATCAAACCATATTATTTTAATAATTAATTACTCAATCATCTAGACATCTATTGATATTGATCTATTCTCAATCTCATCACATGCATTCATGCAAGATTAAAATTTGACATCAGTATTAAATATAGTATTAGTAAGGTGCGGCAATTGTCTTCTTCATTTTCTTGGAAAACAGTAAAATTATTTAAAAACATAAACAAAGTGGCCCGCCGTGCTGGCCAATGCCCGTCCACTAATGCCCGGTCGATCAATAGTCGGCTTTTAAATCTAATGCCCACGCTTGATGAGCCCATAATTAATGTCCACGGGCCCGTATGCCTATCCGGAGACCGTCACTCACCCAAGTTTTTGCCTAAAATTAATGTTTGAATCCATGGTTGTCGAATATCCGATTAAAGATCCGAGCCTATCCGAACATGGACGAAACCAACCTGAGTCAAGAGAGTACAATGAATCTACCTTTTTAATAAAAAATTAATGCAACATCTCTACTTGAAGAGTGAAGACTAGAGAAGATGACTGAGCCTATGAACACATTGCATGTATAGTCTAGGGGTATAAGAGGTTCGATTTGGTTTGGTTTATACCAAAATCATAAATCGAATCGCCTCCTAGTGGTTCTAAAAATTTCAAACCGAACAAAATTAAGTAAGATTTGGAACCGAACTGAACCAATCGGTTTGATTTGATTCGGTTTCGATGGTTCGGGGTTCCTATTTACACTCCATAGTACAGTGGATATATATAACGTCTTCTACATAAGAGGGTATCGGGTAAGATCTCCAATGGATTGATTTACCTGAAATCTCGAAATGTAGTGATCTTCCCCATAAACAGCTCGAATGCCTTCAACAACTTTCACCTCGGGATTCCTAGGAAGAAAATGAACACTCAAGTTGACCAAAGCTTTGACTTTATCCGGTCTATACAAACACAAGTACCAAGCCATGTAGGCTCCCCAATCATGTCCAACAACACACACCTTCTCGGCATTCTCCGTGATGGCATCAATGAGGGCGACGATGTCGGCGACGACATGGAGGGTGGTGAACTGGGTGTGGTCGGTGGTGGATGGGCCGACGGTGTCGCCGTAGCCACGGAGGTCGGGGGCGACGGCGCGGTAACCGTGGGAGGCGAAGTAGTGGATTTGGTGGCGCCAAGAGTACCAGAGTTCGGGGAAGCCGTGGAGGAAGAGGATTATTGGGCCTTCACCTTTTTGAGCTATGTGTATGTTTATGCCATTTGCAGGTATCATCTTGTGCTCTATCCCCAGATTCCCCACCTCCATCTCCATTTCGGTCAGTGAAGACTTAAGAGTAGATAATGTTTATGTTTCCAGATTTTGGTATTCTTAAAATTATTTTTATTCTTACCTAACAATACCAAAATCAACCATGGCGATTATTCTTAGAGGAGAGAATAAGTTTTATTCTTGCGGCAGCTATGAGGAATTGCAAGTTGAGGGGTGACAGTAGCTGTCACATACTCACATCACCACCCACATCATTGCCTTAATGGCGATTTTTTAATTTTGTCTTTTGATATAAATATAAAAAAAGTACTGTAGTATATACTCCCTCCGTCCCTAAATAATTGTCCTGTTTGATCCGTCGCACAGTTTAAGAAAAAGTAATTGACTTGATTATTTATATTGGTTTAATGTGTAGCTCCTTTAATGTATATATAATTAAAGTAGAGTAAAAAAGTAAGGGTAAAGTGGTAAAAGTGATGTTCTAAAAAGGTAAGTTTCAAAATGAATAATTATTTTGAGACGGACGAAAAAGGAAAGGAGGACAATAATTTAGGAACGGAGGAGTATAAAACAGGTGATTTGACAGTGGAAACTGGAAACTGAGATATTTTTGAAATATGTATCTGAGATGGGATCTGATTAAGAATTTATGGAAGAATTTCAACGATGCTGATGCTCTAATAAGTGTAGGTGAGAAATAAATGATTACTACGCCAATTATTCATGGTGATTTGTTTACTGTTGCACTTTTATGGTAAAGCCAATTATTCATTTTTAAATTATTGTCTTGGTTTGATTTTTTAAATCATATTAAGTATTTTTTAAAAAAATGATGTATATAATTTTTAAAAATAATTAAGCACGTAATAATAAAAAAAGTAAGTATATTTGTTTGAAAAATAATAAAAAAATCTACGTCAAAATTTTATTTTAAAAATACATGGTTTGACTCAAAAGGTCAAGACAATAATTAAGAATTAGTGCAGTACAATTGTACAATGTAACAACTCTTACGAATTTATCTACACGTTTAATAATATTATTTTAATTTATGTAATAACTTACAACAGGCCTAGTGAACTTGAATACTATTTCTTTCTCTTTTTTTTAAAAAAATAATAATAATTTGAATTTGATGTGGTCCACGCGGATAGCATGGGCGAATAATAAAAAATGGAAAATTTGTGTGATTCCTATTTTTCCGATGATAAGATAAGATGTTACTCTAAAGATGTAATAAAAAAGTTATTTTCACGGGCTTAACTCAGTTAGTTAAGAGTTAGTAGATTTGGATACATGATTAAGGATCGAGTCCCAGTAATCGCAGTGTCCTCCTTGTAGGTACTAGGCACGGGTTCTTCTAACTACTTAATCGCTGAGTTATCGTAATTTTTTCTTTCATATTCTCATGAAATGAAGCTAGAGTGTGAGGGTTCTCGAGACGAGAGTTTCCTCTTTTGGATACACATGTAATGAAAAAGTTAGGAAATCTAGAAATCAAGTCGATAAAATGCATTGTTATGGACGCCACCTACTTAAGTGCACACCAATTTTTAAGCCCAGCCTTTGTCTTAAATGCAATGTTAATTTGTTATGGACGCCACCTACTAGAATGAATCGGATCTGGATTTGAATCTGAATCCCAAGTAAAATTTTGGATTTGGATTTGTACAATAGTTTAAAAACTTGAATCTGAATTCAATAATCTATTGATTAAACAGATTATATACATATTTAGTTATATCTGATTTGTTATGATCTCAATCCAAAAATAACCTAGTTATTATTATATATATATATATATATATAGTATACAAAGAAATGGAACACCAAGTTCAAAGAAATGTTGAGTTTTCACTTGTTATATAACATCCAAACTTGGACATGTTGAGTTCAAGGACCACCATAAAAATTTTCAAGATGGAGCACCATTAAAGGAAAAGGTATTAAGTTGAGGGACCAAATTATATATTAATCCATTGTGTAGTAGAAGCCCTACTCATACAATTTTTAGAAAGACGTTGCTTCACCTAGGCAAAGACCAGCTACATTATGAGATGCCCTCAAAAGTTGACTACTTATTTCAAATTAAGACATGCTTAGAAATGATACTAGTACCAAATTAATTACTGGAGGCTGGAGCATTTACAAGTATTTATACCCTCTGTCTTTTATTTTGAAGGTCGCCGTGTCGAACTGTGCAATCCTTTCACAACTGCCCTTTTGCCAAGAGCTACCAACACTAAACTAAACTGTCCTTAATTATACAATACCAGTTTATCAGGAAACAAGGTGAATCTGAGCTTTTTTAGTGTCTACACAACACTTTTGTAGAGATGATGCATCAATCCGATCGAATAGAAGAAAATCAGAACTTCTTGACGAAATCCAAAATGTGTTTGTTGACCTCGTCGGGTTTCTCTTGGTTAATAAAATGCGCCACACCTTCCATCACAACGACTTCCTCCAAAAGTGGCACATCTTTACGAAACTCTCCACCGTGTACATATTCCTTCATGCCTGGACCATGATAGACGAAGTCCAAGTCCCCAACAATGAATTTGGTAGGCACTTTCACTTTAGCTTTGCACCAGGGTGCATTGAGTTTCCAGCTTCTGCAATTTCAGATTAACCAAAAAGGGGAAGGAAAAATTTAATAATCAACCAAGAATCCACGTATGATGCTAATTCAGATGAGTTAAACTGAGACGAGCTATGAGTTTTTGATCAATATGCTATTATAAATTTCCCTAGTACTAATGAGGATAAGAAATTCAGATAGTAGCTATATGACTTACAGATCCCAAGCGCGGTAGTAATTCAGTCCCCCAGTGAAGCCCGTCTTCTCAAATTTACTGACATAGTAGTCAACATCTTCTTCTGGTAACCAAGGTGGCAAGACAACCAGCGTATCAGGCATATGTGCCAAGCCTTTACCTTTTGGGAAGTACCATGGACTAGGGTTGCGGTATGCGAAGAATTTTGTAAGAGTTACTCTAGTACCTACAGTAGCAAACACAGCTTCTATTTCTCCAGGTACCTATTATATAAGTATACATCTTATAAGTGGGAATGGTGATGAGAAGTTCAAAAAGACAATACGGGAAGTTACATCCAACAAATGGACAGTCAAGACTTCTGTTTTTTTTAGGCGCAATAACAAATGTTGGAGGGAGAGTGGCAGCGACCTGATACAAGCGCTAGTTCATGCCTAATCTGCTAATCACCATGCTAAGGCCTACCTCACCCACCGTAGCGAGATGGAATCGAACCCAAGTTCTTTGACAAGGAAGTAAGATCCATAAGGGATCATGTCCCCTGTGCCAAAAAAGGTCGGATGCGTCAAGAGTTTTCTAAGTGGAAATTTGGCGAAATGATATTCAGATATAAAAGTAAGGGTAAATCTCATGTAGGACCTTCTTACAGATCTTTATTCGGAAGACGAATCTCCACTCAATCACATTCAACCCACCAACACACGGTGGGTTGGGTAAGCAGCATCCGTCTTACGGATCTTTATTCATAAAATGGATATCCACTCTCACATAACTCAGCCACCAACACACGGTGGCTAGGGTAAGTAGGATCCGTATTATAAAAAATATCCGTAAAACGGTCTTACCCAAGTTTTTTGCCTGAACATTATCTTCTTTTCTTCATGAATAACACCCACTTGAGAGCAGAGCCTCATTTTGTCTAAATGCAGTTTTCTATCTTCTTGAGAGCAAACCCCAAAAATCAGTTTCGATTGACAGAAAAAAATGATTTTTACCCTTAAATACAAAAGAAAACAAACGACCAAATTACCACATTTTAGCTTAATGAAGCTATTATTTCAGATATTATATATATATGAAAAAAATTACCTGAAATCGCCAAACGTAGTGATCATCCCCATAGAACGCACGCAAGGCCTCCACAGTCGTCATCTTTGGTGGCCTCCAATTAAAGGGAACACTTAAGTTGACCAAAGCTTTGACTAGATCAGGTCTATACAGACACAATTGCCAGGCAATTATTGCTCCCCAGTCATGCCCAACAACAAACACGTTATCTTCATTCTCCTTAATGGCATCAATAAGAGCAACAAGATCGCCTGCAACATGGAGCATGTTGAACTCGGTGTGGTCGTCGGTGGGAACACCGGTGGTATCGCCGAAACCCCGGAGGTCCGGGGCGATGGCACGGTAGCCGTGGGCGGCTAAGTGGCTGATTTGGTGGCGCCAGGAGTACCAGAGTTCGGGGAAGCCGTGGAGAAGTAGGACTAATGGGCCTTGGCCTTTTTCGGCTATGTGCATGTTAAGGCCATTTACAGTTACCGTCCTGTGTTCTATATCCTCCATCTCTCACTCTAGCAGTGTCGTACAGTGTGTGTATGATGGACCGGAGAGATGAAATGGTTGTTTGATTTTTGGCTTCACTGAATTTAACTGTTCTAGTCATCAAGGGCGGCTGGTGTTTTTGTGGTAATCCATTGACTTTTTTAAATTTTATTTAGGTTTGCACTATTTACTATTTAGACCATGTTTCTGACAAATTTTTCCTAATCACAAAAATATCATCAATCTTAAAGACAATTATATCCTTACGGTTACGGCTTATAAATAGACCCCTCCCTATTTTTCTAAAACAAAAAAACCTCTAAGTAAACCTCACGACCCAAAACAAATATACCCTTTTTTCTCACCTTATTCATTATCTCCTTCATCTCTAAGTAAACACCCCAATACATACTCATTCTTACAAAGTCATTCTTCTTCAAACCCTTCTTCTTCCCCTAACTAATATAACTCTTTATTCTCAAATAAATCTTGTTATCTTTCATCTTCCCATTTTTTTTATTGTGAAAACCTTCTTTCATAGCTAAAAACCTTCAACTTTCAAAAAAAACATAGGACTTCAACATTGTGTGTGTGAAGAAATCAAGTATGAATGAAAAAAAAAAGGTAATATGACTATTGTGGTAAATATATAAAACTCTTTTTTTTTTTTTTGCTTAAAGTTGTTTAGAAATTTTTTATTTTGCTTAAAAAAAAGGTTCTCGTCGTGCACGGTTCAGACTTGGAGCACCGAATATTTATGAAATATTCGGTAGGAGTCAATCGAACATTTCATAAATGTTCGATTCTCCCTATCCGAACATATCTGTTCTGTTCCACCTTATTATGCCGAACATTTTAAATTTGTTCCATCAGTAGGGGCCGAATATTTTGTAAATGTTCCACTGAGTGGGGCCGAACAATTTGAAAAATAATAAGTCACTTGTGTTTTTTGATGTGTTATTGTTTTTGGCTATATGATTCAAACACGTTGTCGACAAATCCTAGTGTTGATGGTCATTTTACTAATGAGATTGTTCATGTTGAAAATAATGTGATAGTTCATATTCAAGACATTATGGCGGATTACACAAATGTGTTCATGACGCATGAACTCTTTTCATCTCGCCAAATGTTGATTGATAGAATTCGTGTTAGGGGGAATGAGCTTAACATGGTAATAATAGTTAGGAGGTCAAACAGTGGTGCGGGAAAGAAAAAAACTCAAGTATTAATGACTTGTGAACGTGTTGGTCAATACAGTGGATGCAAGAAATCACAAGCACATGATGAAAATGAAATTGAAAAAAAAAGATAAGGAAGTGAGTAAACAAAAAAGAGGGAAAGAAATCGGATCTAAGAAGGTTGGTTGCCCATTTAGTTTGAGGGGCAGAGGACTATCAGTTGGACAATGGTCATTGGTTGTGAAGTGTGGTGTCCACAATAATGAACTTGGAGCGTACAAAGAAGGTCATTCATATGTCGGTCGGTTATCAAGGGTTGAGGAGGAATATGTGGTTGATATGACATATGCCAATAGTAAACCAAATGACATTGTGGCACGTTTGAAAGAAAAAATTCAAGAAAATAAATCTACAATAAGGTCTGTCTACAATACATGTTTGAATAATAGAGTTATCGAGCGTGAATGTTGATCACAAATGCAACAACTCATGTTTATGTTGGAGAAGCATGAATATGTGCATCATCATTGGTGCTGCGAGAAGACTCAGACTGTGAAGGATTGTTTTTCGCTCACCCATCCAGCGTTGATTTATTGCATGCCTTTTCGAAAGTCATATTAATGGATTGCACGTACTATACAAATAGGTGCAAGTTACCATTGTTGGAGATTGTTGGTGTTACGTCTACAAATATGACATTTTTAATTGCAGCTGCTTATTTAGAGAATGAGAAAACATACAGCTCTACGTGGACGTACACATGCTTGAAATCATTGATGCAGCAATAGTGCATGCCTAATGTGATCGTTACTGATAGAGAAATTGCTTTAATGAATGCAATTGAGCGAACGTTTCCTACCTCGAGACATTTCCTTTGTCGATGTCACATCAATAAGAACGTTTTGGTAAACTGTAGGAAAATCTTAACGACAAAAGAAAAGTGAGATTCGTTTAATATATTTTGGAATTTGTTGGTGCTCGCTGATACTAAGTCGTAATATAATGAATCTCTAGAAAGACTCAAGTCTGATTTCAAAGAATTTCCAAGTGCCATCAAATATGTTTTGGATCAATGGATTGAGCCCTACAAAGAAGGATTTGTGTCATGTTGGCCAAATATCGTCATGCATTTTGACAATTCCACAACAAACATGCATTAATTGCTTTCGTTTTTTTTTTGTTACATACGTTCTTCAAATTCGTTTAATGATTGTATCTACTTTCAGGGCGGAGAGTCAACACGCAGCATTGAAAAGACAACTTGGATCGAGCCAAGGTAATTTTGAGACTTGTTGGCGATAAATTCACATTATCATTGCGATTTCTCACAACGCAATCAAACATTCATTTGAGAAGAGCAAAAACGTAGTCTTGCACAAATTCAAATCAGTTATATATATGGATCTGCGAGGCATGATATCCATACAGGCGTTAAATAAGATTAATGAAGTAGAATGTGTGCTTAACAAAGATACTGTTGTAGACTCTTTGTTGCGTGGTTGTGTACCGAGAAAGACATGTGGTTGTGTAGACTCTTGATTTTGGAGAAAGTTGGAGAAAGACATTGGCTTGAGAAAGACATGTGGTTTATACATTAGCATCGGTGTCTATACATTGGGATTCGTTTCACGACTACATCAGGGTGGAAAGACTTGTTTCAGACTCAACTTGATTTGTACTCGGATAGTGTATGATACAATTATGTTGGGAAAATTACTGAGACTATTATTTTAGACTAGCATGGTTGTAATTATGGTTATTGATAATAGTATGTTTAAAATTAAGATCTAAAAGGTAAAAGTTATCGAACAAGTTAAATTACATATGAAAATTGTCTAAAATGTCATTCAAACTTTTCCAACAAATTCAATTACAACGGAATCAAGTGTTTCTTCTACGACGACGGCTAGATCACTCTCTCTCAGCTTGGCCACTTGTAGCGGTCTCGGTCCTGCATGTTGTTGACCTTTCAATACACCATATGCACTCGAGATCGCTATACCCAACTCGTCGTACGATATATCTCGGTCTCCCGCACCATATCGCACCGCCATCGGCTCCAACAAACTGTGTGCTAAGCTAACCATATCCCATGATCTGGTAAACCTATATCAGGAGCAGTCCATTGGAAGGTTGAATGATGCTCGGGGTTACAAACGATTGGATGAGATACACGGTTGTACTAATCCATATAGCCAGGTGCACACTACCATGGTCGCTCTGCAACTCTACCAAGTTGTTGCTCAGATAATATTTGTCCATCCCAAATATCGAAGTATCGCACGAGCATGGCTAAGACCTTCTTATTTACCAACATACCCATTTTCTCGATATCAGGGGCAATAATCATCCTCGGAATGGTCTGCACATATCCAAACTGTCTGAGGACGCGATCAGGGTGGTATAGCTCAACATGATCAACTGACCCTATGCATCCATGGTATAAGGATATCTGGTGAAATGGGAAATGCTGTCTGACCTGCTGGGTATACGTCATCCAAATAACCTACAACAATTGAAAAGCAATGGATTAATAATATATAAAACATGGTCATTTGATACATATAAAGACATTAAGACTCACATCATCCGCACCAAGGGGATCAAGTTGTTCCTGCAGACCTTGTAATCGATTGACGGGAACATCGACAACACTCTTGTGCTCCCACCTACTTGCAAGTTCCTGACCTTCGTGATATTGCACGTTAGGAGTAGCTGTGCACATTCGGAATTGCTCAAATATCTATGCCTATTTGAACAAAATACACACCATTTAACTATAAATATAAGAATACAAATTTAACTATAAATACAAGGAATTACCTTCAATAACGTGGAATATCCGACCATCTGTTTCGTATTCACCTTTGTTGCACTCCGTAGATGTTTATAGAGAAAGGCTAGGGCTGCCACTCCCCATGAGTAAGTATGCATAACATCCAAATCGCCGAGGAACTCTAGGTAAGTCATGCTAACCTTACTTCTGCTCTTATCGGAAAAAAATGTACAACCCAACATGTACAACAAATAAGCGCGAAGAGAGCAAGCAACCGTTTCTGGATCCTCAGACAATACATCCAAAACAAAACAGGTGCGTAGCCACTTTAGCCTCATAGACGGCCCCCTAGCACCGTGCATTCCCTCTCTTGCCTCTTTTTTAGACACTCCTAAATACCGACAAACAACATCAACCAAACTTTGCGCGGAAACTGAACCTTCCAAAAAGACCGATTTCCCAGCAATTGGAAGACCAGTAATGCAAAACACATCATCAAGTGTTATAGTCATCTCACCAAATGGCATGTGGAAGGTATTGGTCTCTGCATGCCACCGCTCCACAAAGACACAAACCAATACCTTATCACTCTCGAGATATGAATCATGCCTTAACTGCACTAGTTTGGTAGCAATAAGTAAGTCCCTCTATAGTTGGGAAGTAGTTTTTATGGTTACTTTCCATGCTAAAAGTTTTTGTTTATGGTTGTTCACCTTGAACACCAACTGCTTTAGTCCTTGATATATATGTACAACTATGTGTTTCAGGTAGAAACGAAGTACACTTGGTTCTGATGGGTCCCCCAGGACATGGAAAAGTAATCAGTGGCTCTCCATGTTCCTCCATTGGTTCCAGTTCTTTCTCCTCGGTGTGTCCATGTTCTTGTGCTTGTGCTTGCACATGTGCTTGTGCCTGTGTCTGTACTCGTGCCTCGTTCTATATGTCAGTGTTGTTTCTCATTGTATCTTGATTTGCATTTGTTCATTCATTACATTAGGTTCTATGCTTAGTGACCAATTGGGCTGCGTACCAGTTAGCGTGGGAATTGTGTATAGAACTTTGCCTTAGAATAGTTTTAAACTTCACAGGTTCAACGGAAGACTTCGGCTGAAAGCTTGACCGGAAGACTTCAAGTAGCCCCCAGCGGCAGACCTTGTCTGCATCAGGAAAGCATGACGTGTCCAAGACTTCCAGACTTCAAAGCTTAAGTGGATTATTTAATTCAAGCCTAAATCAGTTTGAATTTGAATTAAATCATCTCCTGACTTCTCAGACACGTTCCTCCAGTTTTTCCGAAAAAGCATGAAGACTTTCGTCTCCTGAAAAGTGACAGAGCAAGTGCACAGACTGACGCATACAGACTGTACCAACTACTGCAGGTCTGCAACTTTGATTGTCGCTCACCTGCTAGTTGCTGCAACAACTCTTCACCATTCCCTACTCAGTATCAGTAGAAGAGGAAGTGAACAAACAGCTCCAGGAATTTAAAGCATTCAACCTAATAGAGCTATTACTCACTTCGTCTTCTCCAACGATCTCAAGAATGCCCAAGTTATAAATACTGCCATTAAAGATTGAAGAAAAAAATGCTCTGAATCTTCACAACAACATCAAGCTTTATATACTCAGTGCATTCAAGAGATCATCAACTTATCACCGAAGTCCTCAACAACAACAAGAAGATCTGCATCAACCATTAATCCTTTGCTTCTTATTGTTGTTCCTTCTATTATTATTCTGCACGTTCAATATTCTGTTTTGTCCAGATATTCAATACCCCCACCCCCAAACACAAGTCAAATATTTTGTACACGATCCATTGGATATTTCTGTGATAGAACTAGTGAAAAATATAGTACACATTTAAATCCAAGGTTGACTGCCTTGGTGGTGGACGTAGCACTCTTTATAGTGCGAACCATTTCAAAATACATGTGTTCTTTACTTACGGCATTACTCTGTTATCATATCTGTTAACTTATTCCTTTAGCTACAAACTTGAGTAACCAGCTAAGTCTACCGGTAGTACTTCACCAGCAGACTTAGTTTGTCTTCCTTACAAGACTTCCACTATTTCAATCTTTTCAATAGATTGCAAGTGCTTGTTTTAGGAATGAATACGAAAAGTTTTAAGTGTTTAATAAGCTATTCAACCCCCCCCCCCCTTCTAGCTTATTATTGTGCCCTTTGGGACTAACAATTGGTATCAAAACTTGACTCTTCGAAAACTAGTTTTTCCAAGATTAAAGTCTTGAGAGACACGATCCAATGGCACAAACACACTACATGCTACCTACGTCAAATGCAAACCACGTCCCAATATTGGACGAAGGCCATTTCGATGTATGGAAGGATAAGATAATGCGTTTTATGAATTCTATTGACAACATGTTATGGAAGTACGTACTCGCAGGACGTCATGTACCAATGAAGGCAAATCTTCTGGCAAGCATTGCTGGTAATCATGCTGAAGTACCAAAAGAAGAATTAGAATGGACCGAGGACGAAAGAAAGCTAGTGGAGCTGAACAGTAAAGCCATCAACATCATAAGAAGCTCATTAGACATCAGTACTTACCAACAAATGATCCGGTGTACCACTGCAAAAGAAATGTGGGAAGCTCTTGTCGAATACTTGGAAGGAGACCAAGATACAAGAGACAACATGAAGTACACATTCATCCAACAATTCAATTCATTCAAAAAGGATCCCAAGGAAACCTTGAGATAAGCATATGATCACTTCAGCGAGGTAATAAATAGTTGTTTCTCTCTTGACAAAACTTATGACAAGAAAGAAATGAACATGCGATTTCTAGGCTCTCTAGGTAGTCTATGGCATGTTAAGACTACCGCAATGAAGGAATCTAAGAACTTGAATGAAATGACTCTTCGTAGTCTCTATGAAAGTTTAAAGGTTTACGAGTTTGAAGTTAATCAAGCTTTAAAGCAGGACAAGCAGTTCAAAACCTTGTCCTTGCCTGCCATGGTACAAGAAGAAACCCCAGTTGAAAACAAACCTTCTACTTCCTCCAGTGAAAATGATTTTCTTTCAGATGAACAATTTGCAATGTTTGTTAAACGTTTTAAAAAATTTGCAAAATATGGAAGGAAGGACACACACCAGCAGGCTTTTAGAAAATCTGCTGAAAGCCCATCTAACAATGAGCTAGTGTGTTATAACTGTAGAAAACCTGGTCATTTTGCATCTAAATGTCCAAAGCCAAAATTCGAAGCATACCGAAAGCCTCCATATAAGAAATTTCAAAAACAAAAAGGTATGCTGGCTGAAGTCATTGAAGAAAAACAAGTTGCTACATGGTTTGAGACAGATTCAGAAGAGAATGAGGACGATTGTGAGCAAGCTAATATATGCTTAATAGCTCATGAATCAAGTCCCACCTATGACTCTGAGCATGAAGTCGAAATCTCACCTAGTCCCTTCATAAAAAATGAGATCAACTGTGAAAACTTCAGTAAGGAAGAACTGCTCAAGGATAATCAAGAAATGCTTGAGGAGTTCAACTCTTTCAGAGTAGCCTATGTAAAACTTGCTAAGAACTTTGGAAAGCTTGCTGCTGAGAAATCTTTGCTGGCAACTAAGATTCAAACTCTCAATAGCTGTCAACAAGAGAATATCAACCTAAAAGGAGAAAACAAATTTCTTTGTGATAAAGTTGATTGCCCAACTGAGCATATCAAAGGGCTGGACCTTGAGAAAATTGCCTTGCAAAAGACAATTGACTCATGGAACAGCTCCAAGGAAACCTTCGAGGGAATCCTCTCTAGCTAAAAGCCAAGTGGAGATAAATCAGGCTTAGGCTATAATGATGAGCCAAGCATTGCATACTCTTCTGTCACTGAGAAAGGTGAATCCTCCAAGACTGCTGATGATACTTCCTTCTCCAAACAGACCTTTGGGAATAAAGGTAAACATGGACTTGGCTATACAAGTGTATCATATGTTTACCCCAAGGCTCACAAAGGAAAAGCCAAAGAGACTGTCTCTAATGAGAAGCTTGAGCAAGGAATGGTAGAGAAATCAAAGTCTACCAACAACAGCTCTGCTAAAGCAAAGTCTGCTGGTGGTAGACCTACGAAATCTCTGCTGATACCTGTCAAGTTTGTCCATGAATTGGCTAAGGCACCCAAGTTAGTTGATAATAAACTTAAAGGAATTCTGTCGAATCCTCCTAAAATATTTAACAACAGACCAGCCAAGGCTAAGTCTGCTGGTAACAAATCAACGAAGGTTCAACATAAACCAATCAAGTCTACTGTTAACAAACTAGCTGAATCCAAGACTACTGTTGGGAATAAGGAAAGTAACAAGCACTCTACAGCTAAAGCTAATCACTGTCCTCCATGGAACTTTCATCTATGTCATTCTTGCAATTGTTTAGGCCATCTGGCCCCAGAATGCCTGCTAAGGTTCACACCAAAATCTGAGAGACCTAGTTGTCTCAAGGTTAGACAGATATGGGTTCCAAAAGGTTGCTAATCCTCAGGACCTAAAAGAAAATAAAGGGGACCTTGTTCCTTTGACTTTTTTCAGGTCTGCTTCATGACTATAGATTCAGAAGATAAGGACATCTGGTACCTTGATAGTGGCTGTTCAAGGCACATGACAGGGAACATAAGGCTACTCTCAGATATAGATGAAGCTAAAGGTCCTACGGTGATTTTCAACGACAATGCAAGAGGGAAAACAATTGGGTATGGCTCAATCACTAGAGGAAGTCTCTCCATCAACAAAGTTTCTCTAGTGAATGGCTTAAAGCATAATCTTCTGAGCATATCCCAATTCTGCGACAAAGGACTTATCTGCCAATTCTCCTCCAACCAATGTCTCATCAAAGATCGTGAATCCTGCTCAACATTACTGATCAGAAATAGACAAGGAAACGTCTATGTCGTGGACTTAAACATTCTAGGGAGATCCTCCAGCCTTTGCCTAATTGCAAACAACATTCGTGACAACAGTTGGCTTTGGCACAAGCGTCTCAGTCACCTCAACTTCAAGTACCTCTCCAAGCTCTCCAAAGATGGGCTTGTCAAAGGTCTACCTATGGTGTCTGCCGACCATGATAGAAGTTGCAAAGCTTGCCAGTTAGGAAAACTCTCCAAGTCTTCCTTAAATAGCAAGTTTGTCATGTCAACTTCCAGGCCTCTTCAACTTCTGCACATGGAGCTCTTTGGACCAATCACTACAGTCAATATCTCTGGAGACAAGTATACACTTGTAGTAGTTGATGACTACTCTAGGTTCACCTGGATCGAAACAATGACTTCAAAAGATGAGACATATGATCTGGTCACTGCTCTTTTCAGAAGACTTCAAACTCAAAAACTTGAATACATAAGTGACAT
Organism: Codonopsis lanceolata; assembly: GCA_013146195.2. Lineage (NCBI taxonomy): Eukaryota > Viridiplantae > Streptophyta > Magnoliopsida > Asterales > Campanulaceae > Codonopsis > Codonopsis lanceolata. The sequence continues at coordinate 976 of JABEVN020001794.1, read as the reverse complement.
CAGATCAGATAATGACACCAAATTCAAGAACAACGCTGTTGAAAGATACTGTGATGACCACGGGATCGGCCACAACTTCTCTGTTGCCGAAACTCCTCAACAAAACGGTGTAGCTGAACGAAAGAACAGAACATTCATTTAAGCAGCAAGAACTATCTTGGCGCGTAGACAAAATACTTCGGGCGTACGCATCAACTCTGCATGTTTTACCTAGAATCGATCATTCGTAAATAAATTTCATAATAAACTCCATATAAAATATGGAGAGGAAGAGCCCCAAACATAGGATTTTTCAAAATCTTCGGTTGTAAATGTTTTATCTATACAATGGAAAAGAATATAGAGGTAAATTTGATTCAAAATCAGACGAAAGAATCTTTCTGAGCTATTCCAAACATTCAAAAGCATTTCACATATTTAACAAAACTTCTTTGAAAATCTTGGAATCTGTGCATGTTACTTTTGATGAATACGATTTATTAAAGCCACGAGTGGCTCCAAATGTTGCTGATGATTCTGATGATGTTGAGACAAGTACATATAAAGCTTACTTCTACTTCACCTCATAATCCTCCAACCGGCAGACTCTTCAATTCCCAAATCCAAAGACCGGCCAGACTTCACTCTGTGGTACCTCTTCCAACCCTACATTGACCTCGACATCTCTTCGTTTCCACCTCAAACACCTTTCGGATCACTCACCCCTTCTTGTTCACTGAATAGAAGGTCTCGAAGATTCTACCTTTTCGAATCCGATTTTGGTGAATCACCTTCTACACTTCTCCGATTCCTAAGGGAAGAACTCACTAGAAGTCATCTTCCTCAAGTCGTTATTGAAACAAGAGATCACCCCATCTCACAAATCATCGTGATCTCAACTCAGAGTTAGTACGAGAAATAATGTTCGAATGAGACCATGTTTCGCTTCGATTCGTGTCCCAAATCGAGCCAAAAGAAGATTGATGAAGCTATCGAA
>JABEVN020001793.1:0-23619 GCA_013146195.2 Codonopsis lanceolata | reverse complement strand
TTTTGCAGAAACAAAAAATTTGAAGCACAAAGGATCATATTGAGATCATTGTCAACTGAATTAACAATCAGTTTAAAGCAAGTAGTTAATTTGGATTATATTTATTAGTTTAATTTTACAGTTTGAATTATTCCAAAAACAAAACCTCCTTAGATTAAATTCATTTTCATTCATTCTTCCTAAGGTTCGACCCTTGCTTCCATCTTTCTATTCTACAATAGTCTTGTGCACTTGCAAGGCATTTTTAAACACATAAATGGCTGGCACCCTACATATATTTATTGATAAAAAATTAATATTACAAATTTGAGGGGGACAACTAGCCTGACCCGAAAAGGGAGGACAAAGGAGGCTAACCTTGAAAGGAAAATACAAATGCAAATCATTAAAAAAAATATAACATAAGGAGTGCTACTAACAACAAGCAAAATGAGGCATGAGATGGAGCAAGGGATGTCCGCGTCAAAGTGACAAACAACACTAGATCGAGAATCACAATTCAAATGCCCAAAACTATCAATAACCTTACTAGCTTCACGACAGCAGTGCTAAAATCTATAACGGCCAGCAGTCTCAAGACGAAGAATATCACGAATAAGATATGAATGCTCCTAGGGAAAGCTATGCCCCTTTAAGCCTGTTAATCTATACACAACTCACTAAAAACTACTTCGCTGTCTGAGCGATATAATCTGTCGACAATATTGCAATTTGTAGTGATAAGCAAGTTTTCTTCCCTTCGCCATACTGTCATTACCAACTGTTTTCCTAGCAAAGCCCCATCCGACCAAATTTCCATGGTCATTGGCAACTAAGCCAAAGTAGCAACATTGATTTTCCTCTTCTTGACATAGTCAAAGGTTAAAAGAGCGTAATGTTAGGATTAAGAAATCCTTAAGACTCACACAACGAAGAAGCATGGATCCATTCGTTCACTTCTTAGTAAATTGATCGCAAGCACATGTTGTATGAAAACATGTCATGATAGAAACTCTCATCCAATGAGCATATGTCTCCGAGTCATATCATGTAGACTCGTAAGACTAGACACTCCCCGAGTGTCTAACCCAATATCATAAATGCTCGCTTTCTAAGTGTCATATCAAAATCTCGTTTTCGGCTATTCTTTAGACATCCAACTTGTAAGAGAAAAATAGGGTCGTCCTACTTTTGTCTATTGTATTTATTGTTATGCCCTTTCTTAGTCCAAAAGCAAGGGTAAGTAATTACCATAATTAAATACTTCCAAAATCTCTCAAGAGTCCTTATGTATGTTTGACTGAATCTTTGGTAAGATCTTTGTCTTAAAGAAGGAAACTAAATTTGGAAACTAAAACACTTATTTCCTAATCTTGTGCTTCCTTGGAGTTCTTGGTCTCCTTATTGTTTTAAGACTCTACCAGCTCAAGTATAAATACAAGAAAACTTCGTGCAGACAAAGAGGCGAAGACACATAGAAAGATACGTTCAGAGAGACATATTGCATAAAGAGAAAAATTTCAGAGGCTACTTGGAGTATTTAGTGCAATGTTGTATGCCGCTCCATTATCTGCCGTTTTGTTGTTTGTTTTCCTAGTTGATAGGAAACTTATTTTTTAATCACGTGTTTGCTTTATTCTTGTTTTTTTTTTGGGATTTCTCTACTGACTTCATATTCTTGTTAGAGGTTTTGGTATTTGGTTAGATTTCACGTTTTGTTTTTGTAAAACTCATAATCTTTTAGGGAAATTGTTTTTGGCCATAAGGATGGATTTACAAGCCTAATTTGTAGATTGTTTGATAAACATCTTTGTTTTATTACTACTTTATTGGATTAAAGACTTCAGTTGTTTACTTGATTTTTTATCTGGTAAATGCACCTTTGGATGCAATTGCATGAGGAGCTACATTGATAGAATTCTTGGAATCCTAGCTACTATTTCACTCTCAATTGGTATCAAAGTCTTCTCTTGACGACATTAAGAGAAGATTCTGGTTGTAGCCATGATAGATTCTTAGTATGAGAATGTTATTCACACCCTACCTTGACTAATGTGAATTATTCAATTTGGAAAGTTAAGATGCGTATCTTCATCAAATCAATTGATAAGAGAGCGTAGCTTGCTATTTTGAATGGTTGGAGTCCACTTAGGACCACTGATGATGATGGTGATAGCACTATTGAGGCAGATTGGACCACTGAAGATAGAACCACAGCCTCATTTAACTCTAAGGCTCTTTAGCCATATACAAAGCCTTAGATACCAACACCTTTAGGATTATAGATAATTATAATTCTGTTGTGGATGTTTGGGAGGCTCTACAAACCTTATGTGAAGGACCTGCTAGTGTTCGTTCTTCCAAACTTAGAATGCTTACTACACAATTTGAGGACACTAGAATAAATGAGAATGATGATATTATGTCTTACTATGGTAGATTGATTGATATGTCCAATTCTGCTCTTGTTTTAGGTGATCCTATCACCAATGAACATCTTGTTAGTAATATGATGGGCACTCTGCCTGAAAGATTTAATGCCAAAATTTGTGCTATTGAGGAAGCTCATGACATTGATAAAATGGGTTTTGATAAACTAGCTGGTACTCTCCAAAATTTTGAATTAAATCTCAATGAGCAAATTAAGCAAAAAGGTAAAGGTGTATCATCCTCTGCACCTCCTTCGAAAAGCATTGCCTTAACTACTGTTGTTGAGGTTTCTCCTGATTTACTTGAATTGCACAAAGAAATTGAAGAATTTGACTTTGGTGAAGACTCTATGACTTTTAACAATCAAGTTTAAAAATATTTTGAAAGCCAAAGGCCAAAATAGATCTCCATCTTCAAACACCAAAACTATGTTTAAACCTGAACCTAGTAAGTTTATTCCCAAGGAAAATTCTTTTCAAACCCTTGAAAAGCCTTTTACCAACCCATTTGCCAAACAGTTTACAACCAGTGGAAAAGATATTGATTTTATTCAATGTAGGGCCTACTAAGGGTTTAGTCATTATGCTAATCAATGTGCTAATACTTTTCATAAAAAGGGTAAGGTTTGAATTTTTCTGCTACTTTGAGTGATAGTGATGATGAAAATTTAGATAATCATTTTTTTTTAAGAAAACAGGGCGGCACCTGCAGGAATTTATTAAAAAATCAAAAAGATACAAGGAGGGGGACAACCAGCCGAACCCGAAAACGGGGTGACAAAGGAGCCTGACCTCTACCAAACAAAAAGGGAAACAAAACTATTTCCTATACTTATAAATCCCCAGGGAGTCCAAATCTAAACAACGACGGACATCCCTAGGCAAATCTTCTCTCGAATAATACACTGTCGAGGACTGATGAGTATGAGCAGCAGCAGCCAATCTATCCGCAACCGAATTGCCCTCTCTAAGAATATGTAAAAGCTGATGGTCCTTTAGAATTTCGCTGCATTCACGAAGCTCATAAGAATAGTAGCAAGAAGAATCAAGAGGCTTCGACAAAGAAACAAAGACTGCCAAGGAATCAGTTTCAACAAGCACATCATCCAACATAAGAGAGTGGCAAAGACGAAGACCTTCACGAAGAGCCATAATCTCTGCAAACATATTCGTACCCTGACCATACCACGAAGAGAAATCAAGAATGACCTGCCCATCGTGATTACGAAAAATACCTCCACCACTAGCAAAACCATTGATCGAAGAACCATCTATGTTAAGCTTTATAAGACCAGCCCTCGGAGCTTCCCAGCGAACCCAACGGCCCCTTTTAGCCTTCGCTTTGACAATAGGAAGATGGAGTCTTTGAAGAGAAATTAAATCACTAGGATGCAACACTGTTTTCGGAATGAACATATGAAGCAGGCCCAAAAGATTTTTATGAACTGCCCGCTTGATTAAATCTACCCGCATAGGAGTGCCCTCAAAAATGGTACAACAGCGAGCACGCCAAATCTCCCATCAAACAAAGACTACGATGCCAATGGAAACCACACCAGACTGCGACCTACAAGATGAATGAGTAATCCAGATTTCTAATAGATGGTGAACTGAGACAATATGAGAAATCTTGTTAAACGGGGAAGCAAAATGAGCCCAAAGAACCTTTGCAACCTTCGACTGAAAAAAGCGATGAGCAACAGATTCAATCGAAGGATTAGACAAACAGCAGACACATTTAGATGCCATAGGAATCTTGAGAGCTTGTAAGCGGGAATCAACTGGTAAACCGTGGAACATGAGACGCCATAAAAAACCACTAATAGATTTTGGAATCCAAGGCACGCAAATTTTCTGAGCTCAAGGCAAAATGGGAGAGTGAACCCGCTGCAAATTCCAGTATGCCTTAACTTCAAAGAGGCCAGACTGTGTAATAGTACAAACCTGACGATCAGGACGATGAGGAAGGAGCTGGACCCTTTGCACCATGTCATGAAAATACAGATCAATAAGATGAAGGAAAGAAGAAATATCAGGCAAAGCATCTTTGACAGTTAAAGAAATATCAATTGGCCGAGGACCGCCAAGCGTGACGCCACACCAATTGTCTGTCCAAAATGAGATGTTACCCTCCCCAACAATCCAACTACTGTGCAAAGAAACAGCAGGCATTTGATGCATAATAGATTTCCACATACGGGTCGCATTAAGGGGAGCTGAAAAATCCGGAGAAAGACCATATTTGCACCGAACAAAATTTGCCCACAGCGAAGAACCTTGCAACGCAGACCAGGCCAGCTTAGCATGCATGGCTTCCATAACTGAAGAGAAGGAACGTAAACCTAAACCACCTTCACTAACAGGCCGACAAACTTGATGCCAAGAAATCCAGTGATGTCTAGACTGACCAATCGAGCTCCATAAAAAAATTGCCATACAACGCTCTAAACGCAAAAGCACCATCTTCGGAATTTTGAGAGCGGCTAAAGAATAGATGGGAATACTTGCCAAAACAGATTGGAGTAAAGTAATTTTGCCACCCAAAGACAGAAGCCGCGTTTTCCACCCATCAATTTTCCGACGAACCCGAGACTCCAAATCTTCAAAATAGGCCTGTTTTGTTCGCCCACAAAAAAGGGGGTGCCCAAATACTTTAGAGGGAAGAAAGCCCGAGTACAACCTGACCAAGATGAAATAAGAGAGCTCTTGCGACAGGTACAAGACGCGGGGGCCAAAAAACAACTTTTCTGCAAGTTAACTAACTGACCCGAGCTGCCCTCATAAAGCCCAATAATATTCCGGACTTGTTGGATTGCACGTTTACTAGAATTGCTAAAAATTAGCATATCATCTGCATAAAGCAAGTGCGTGACTCTAATCCCCCGACCTTGATGAAAGGGAGTAAACTGACCACAATCTGCCATAGAATTAATATACCTGGAAAACACTTCCTCAGCCAAAATGAATAATAACGGAGAGAGAGGGTCGCCTTGTCGAACACCCCGAGAAGAATTAAAAAATCCAAAATTTTCACCATTAATTCGAAGAGAATACCATATAGAATTGAGCATGCGAAGGATAAGGCTGCAAAAATTATCCGTAAAACCAAACGCCTGTAAAGCACGGAGGAGGAAATCCCATTCGATGCGATCATAGGCCTTGGACATATCAAGTTTGAAGATAATATTGCCACCCTGAACTTTTTTATCAAGACGATGCACCATTTCTTGAGCTAAGACGATATTCTCCTGAATAGACCGACCACGAAGAAAACCCGATTGTTCAGGGGAGATAATCTTTGGTAAAAGAGTTGAAAGCCGAGGAGCAATTATCCGTGATATGATTTTACTACAAAAATTACAGAGGCTAATCGGCCTCAAATCCCCTAGCACCTCAGGACGAGCAACCTTAGGCAGAAGAATAACAGTGGTGGCACCAATACCAGTAGGAAGGGTACCCCATGAAAAAAATCTTGGACAGCAGCTACAACATCAGATTTAATGGTCTCCCAGTACCCTAGAAAAAAATGGCCTGTGAACCCATCCGGACCCGGAGAACTACTAGGATTAAGATTCTTGATGGCTTCCCATATTTCATCCACATCTGGCAACCGGCATAAAAAATCATTGTCCTCATCATTCAGACTCGGAGTAATACCCGCAAACAGACGATCATCCAAAGAGTGTTGGGAAGCAGAAAAAAGGGATGAGAAAAACTCAACTGCCATATTACCCAGAAGCTGATTATCTGAACACCATTCAACCGACGGAAGCCGAAGTTTCACAGAAGAATAAGCAGCCCGAGCTTTAATACTTGCATGAAAAAACGCAGAATTCCTATCCCAATCCTTTAACCACAAATGCCGAGATTGATTCTGAAGCAGCTCCTCCTTCCAGCCAACCAGACGCTGCAAGTTTTGAGAAACCCTATTAATTTGTTGAGCCACAGAATCTGACCAAGCCTGTTGAAGCGAATATTCCAGCCGAAGAAGCTCATCTTGGTGCTGAGAAATTTGATGCGTAACATTCCCCAAAACCTTCCAATTCCAGCCTTTGAGTTCTTTCCGAAGCAGTTTCAGCTTAGTGCTTAAGACCACTAGCGGAGGACCAGCCACCGGACGACCCCACTAATTGCAGACAAAACTTTGAAAAGTATGATGATCCAACCACATCCGTTGGAATTTAAAGCTGGCCTTAGGTTTACGAACAGTAGCAATCTCAACAAGAAGAGGCGTATGGTCCGAGCAGACCCTATTGAGGTGATGAACCTTAAGCATGGAATGATTAGCTAAAAACAAACCATTAACAAGAACATGGTCTAAACGTTGCCATATTCTGTCACCATCATCCTGGTTGTTAGTCCAAGTGTAGAGACTACCCTCAAAGCCCACATCAGTTAACCCACTCAAACTCATGGAAAGATTGAAATCATGCATGCTAGGAAAATCACACGCTGCACCTCCAAGCTTTTCAAACGACTGGGAGATCATATTAAAGTCCCCGCCCACAAGCCACAAAACATTAAATTGGTGCGAAATGTTGATAAGATCCTGCCATAAAAATTGTCTTTCTACCCTTGTACATTTAGCATAGATAAAAGAAGCCAGACCATCAAAAGTATCCCCAATTTTAATACGAACAGTAACTTGTTGAGAGGAAGCCACAACAAAGGAGACCTCCATCGAGTCATCCCATAACAGCCAAACATGCTTATTCTCCGAATTACGATGCATATAATTTTAAAATTTCAATTTTCTGGCAACTCTTCTAATCCTATCACCCGGGAGCTTTGGTTCCAAAATAACACAAAGAGAGAAACGATTTTGAGATTTAAGAAGTTTCAGATAGTCGATTGTGTCGGTATTACCAACACCTCTAGCATTCCAGATTAGAACAACCATAAGAAATAGGGAAGAAAAAGGAGCTGCCTTAACAGGCTTGAGACTTGGCAGCCGTACGGGTGATGCGGCGATTACGATCCATAAACATCTGACGTTTAGCTTTCTTACAATATTCATGAAAAAGATTAATGTTGTCTTCAGACGAAGGGAACTCCCAAATATTATCACCAGAGGCTGATCTAGTGTGTCGCTTCTTAGGAGAAGTAGTAATATCAACATTTGAGCAAGAGCGGGTGAGAATCTTCCGAGTAGGAAATAATTGATCATGCAAAACCACATCATCACTATTATCCGGCAACAAATCCAAAGCAACGAAAGAGTTATGCATGGCCACAGAAGACAAATGCGCTTGGACCGGAGCCGTATCTGCTAGCATTTTAGATGTCTCCTTCATAACACCCCCTTGAGTGGACTTAGAAATAGGCTCGGAACTTGTGTTTGTATCAGGCGGGTCTTCCCCCGGATTAACCCTAGGCACCGTCTCATCCAATGCAACACCCTTAGTAGTCCCAGTAACTGCCACATCGGGCTCAACAACCACATCCTTATGACCAGAAGAACCACCAACATCAACATTACTAACCTTCTGTTTAGGGATCCAACGTTGTTCAGAGGAATTATGGGTAGAAGTATTAGGTACCTTATCATTATTCTGCCCATCAGGAAGACTACCGTGAGGGTCACGTACCAAATTGGTATTAACAGGCACCACGTTAACTGGAGTGGTATTAGCATTAGGGTTTGAAACTTTCGAGCCAAGAACAACTGGCGTAGGAATATGAGTAGGGCTTTGGAAGGTCTCTTTGCCTTTCTTGCGACATTCCATAGCAATATGACCTAACAAACCACATGCAGAACAAAAGGAAGTGTTACCTTCAAATTCAATCGACTGCCAAAAACCATGTTCTTTCGAAGTACCAATCCAAACACGGGAGGGGAGAGGTTTTGAAACATCAACCTCTATACAAGCTCTGGCAAACATTGGATGGCTAAGAGCTAGGGTTTTGTCATCAACAGGAAGGAAGTGACCAACTGAATTACCAATCCGTTGAAGGCTGGACGGATTAAAGAAAGGTAATGGCAGATGATGGAGCCGCATCCAGACAGCAACCACTGGATTATCTTTCCGAAAAGTAAAGTCGGAAGACCAACGAAAGAGGCGAAACATACAACTGTTAATCATACGGGATTCCTTAGAAAGAGCCCGAATAAGATCCTCTTCCGTAGTGAGATGAATCATGACATGACGAGGGTCAAGAAGACCTACAATTAACTTGGCTGTGAGCTTCCAGTTTTGAGCGATGTGATCCTGAATGACGTGAAGGGGTGGACGCCCTACCGAGAATTTCATGATTAGGGTTGAAGAAAATTGTTTTTCGAGCATATCAATCTCGATAGGAGTAAATAGGCATCCTAGATCATTTAATACAACAATGGGAGTACGAGGAGCAAGAGGAATTTCCATAAGAGCAGCCGACTTAGAAGGATTCAAACAGTTTACTGTCGCCTTTTGGTTAACTGCAGCCGCATAGGATAATGGGGTAGGCTGAACCGTAGCGGTTCTTGGGCATGAGTCCATTGGTTGTTTATTTTCACAATAGTGTAATATTTACAGATTGTTCCCTGCTGATAATGGTTTAGTTGATAATGGAGAAGGTGTTTCTGGTGATAGAAGTTCAGTTGGTGTTGCAATAGGTGTTCCTGCTAAAAGTGTTCCTGTTGATGTTGTAGTAGGTGGTGGTGCTGAAGGTGTGTCAGCTGGTGTTCCTGCTGATGTTGCAGCAGATGTTCTTGCTGAAGCTACATCATACATAAGTTGGGATGATTTTCTTTGATTTAATTGTTCGATAATTGAAGATGCCTTAGAATCTGAATGCACAGAAGAATCAGACTTGTTGGAAGTATACAAGGAATTGTACAATGATTGGGAGAAAAGGGCTTGCCAAGTAAAGGTTATTGAAAGATCAAATGAAGCACTCAAGAAGGAGAATGAAAATCAAAAGGAGTGCATTGAAAGGTTAGAGTGTTTTCTCACAAAGAAGGATGTTGATGTTGAATCTTTGAAAGAAGAACTTGGCAAAGTCAATGAAACTGTGGCTAAGTGGAATTATGGAAAACGCAAACTTGATGAGATGTTGAAGGTTGGTCAGAATGGCAAATATGGACTTGGGTTCAAGCCAAAAACCTTTGTCAATGAAGGTGAAGGAACTTCATCATCCTCTTTTGAACCAAAACAACCCTCACATACCTTCTAAAACAGCAACTTCTTTGAAAAACCTAGATCTAGGAATAAAAATTTTGAGTGTCACTACTACCATAAACCTGGGCACATTCAGCCCTTCTGCTACCAGAAAAAGGTAGATTATGCTAAACAAGCTAGACAAGCCTACCTGACCTACAACTAGATGCAGCACCAAATGCAGCAACATCAGAAGCTGCATCAGCCAAAAATGTTAAGCAAAGCTTGGGTTCCTAAAGGAAGCTTCAGATATGCTTCGAAATAAGAACCATTTGATATATGTCCAGGGGCACATCTCTTCGATTTAGAATGTTACAATGTAACCTTCACTTCTTTAAAATCTCACATTGCTAGATCTTGGTACGTTGATAGTGGATGTTCAAGACATATGACTGGTTCTATTAAGAACTTGGAAGGTTATGTGAGCATAAATGGAGGATCAGTGACTTATGGAGGTGGTGCAAAATGTAAGATAATTGGAAAAGGCACCTTGAATGTGGATGGTCTACCTAAGCTTAAAATTGTCTACCATGTTGAAGGGCTTAAGACAATTCTCATAAACAGAAGTCAACTTTGTGATTATGATCTTCAGGTACGTTTTGATAAGAATTCTTGTGAAGTTTTTGATAAGGCTAATAAATGCTTATTGACAGGTACATGATATTTAGATAATTGCTACATGTACAACAATGTGCAAACTTGTCATAGTGCTAGTATTGATGTCACTCATCTATGGCATCATAAGTTGGGGCATATGAGCATTCGAAAGCTTCATGAGCTTGTAAAGCATGAGGCAGGAAGAGGATTGCCTAGTTTGAACAAAAAATCCACAAATGTGTGTGGACCATGTCAAAAGGGTAAGCAAACCAAGGTATCCCATCCTACCATTCAACATTGCTCCACATCTACATGTTTTGAGATGATTCACACTGACCTCATGGGTCCAATTGAGGTAGAAAGTCTTGGTAAGAAAAGGTATACCTTCAAAAATCAGAAAACAACTTGCAGTAGCAAACGGGACTCGCCTAGTCCCTTCCTCTAGGCGAGCTCCTGCTCCATTTTCTAGCAATCCAAGTTTCTAGAAATTAGGCGATCGCTTGGTCCAAAAGCTAGGCGAGCGCCTTGTCTGGGAGAAAGAAAATGACTTGAAATCAAGCCCAATGGATCCCTAACTCAATCCCAAACAATCGAAGTAACGAATGAGACAACGATTCGATGGGCAAGAACATGAGATTCTAAGAAAGTCAAGGGACTCAAGAATAGGATTGAACACTTCTACGAAGTTGAACAACAATTAGGAGTATCTCAACTCGAAAAGACAAGTTGTTAACACAACTCGAACCCGAATGAATAAACGAAGACGAAAGCTATTTAATGATCGTCCTAAACATAATATCATCTCAAGAAAATTTCTAACATGAACTAGATCATGACTAGAAAAGTGAATAACAACTAACCGAAGACCTAGTGTGCAACCCAGGTCACGAACACAAGCTAAGCCACTCAACTCTCAACCGAGTGAAGTTACGAACAAAGTTGAGTCCTACTTGTAACTCCAACTAGTCAACGACTAAGAAAGATATATTAACAAGGTTTTGTTCTCAATGTTGTTATACACGCACATCCAGACTCTCTCACAAACCATTCACGCAAGATAAAATGAAGAGATGCGAGCATAGCACACAAGTCAAATAGACAAGGGATCAGGGTCTTACATCCTCTCCCCCTTGAAAAGAATTCATCTCAAATTCTTAATCGTAACGCATACAAATGCTAGGTCATCACCCAACCGCAATACGTCGAGACAACGATTACGGTGTCTCCCATTTCTGAGCGTAACATTGAAGCTCAAAACCATCAATCCTAGACTCAAATCTCTTTGTCTTCCTCCATAACAACTAAACCAAGCACACGAGGATCAAATTATTATAATCCAAATTCAAATGTCAAAATCTCCCAATAGACACATGAATACCAAACACTTGAGATCGAAAATAACATGACTCATACTTGAGTCACGAAAGCACTCACAAACCTCACTATATCGATTAAGTACACAAAACTTTAACATATCACGAGAGTACATTCATAGACACACTAAACATCTCCCTACCAAAACTATTTGTCTCGGGGCACAATTATGAAATTTAAGTACAATAGATCCTAGATCATAAGGAATAAAGATTTCCTATAAAGAAATTCACAAACAAAGAAAAGACAAGTAAGTCAACATTTCAAATCATACTAATCACACTCACGATTTCCCAATTGCGGGTAAGAACACATAAGAGCACATATTTGCAATGTTTGAAAATTCATTCAGTTTATGTTGATTCCATTTGGTAATTGGTTTAGTCAATCTCTAACTTACTTCCTACCAATCCTAGTTCACTGTAGAATATCTTTTAACCACCAATTCAGGATACCTACTAAATTAGCTTCAAAAGTTTTCGTCGTAAGGATGTAAAAGGTTCATTGATAAAGATTTTAAGCATCCTCCAAAACAGTCTCGTACAATAAAGTAATAGATGAAGAAGAGATAATTATTATGCAATGAGAATTTAATATTCTACAATATAAATGAATCAAGTAGGTGTTTCCTACTACTAATGCACATAACCGAATAAAATCAAGCCAAATAACAAGTTCTATTACCTTGGCAAACAACATTTATACCTACAACAAGACTCGAGTATTGGGTACACTAAACCAATGACAACTTACTAGTAATCACGAGGAAATGATGCCGACATCACTAATCATAATGTTTACTACCGAAAATATTTATCACCATCTCAATTTAAGATCACGTACGACCCACACGCAAACTACACATCTCAACACCATGCCAATATTTAATAATCCTGGCAAATGACACTCTTATCTCCGCTTAAGACCATGTCTTCCAACAAGCACGTATATAACTCGTCTCATACAACTTCAGCACCATATTAATTCCAACCACATGTTATACTTACTCACCATAACTATCGTCCCTCTCAACATTGTCACATTTATTCTTTGTACAAATCGAGTGTATCCTACTCGTGCATTAATCATTTAATAACGTATAATTATACAATCCATAGCATCACGTGTATCTCTTATAGAGTATACAAGTACAATACCAAACCAATAAACATTATCATATATTTCATGCCTCATATATACGTATACATACATATATACCATGGCCATTTATATAGGCCTACTTAACCAATCTCGTACCACAAATTACCTATCAGCATATCATAAATCTATCACCATGACTCTTTATATATACTATGGCCCTATATATGTATACCAAACAAAGAACTCAGATACCGTGTGTGATTACCTATCGGCATCTCACAATTCAAACAATATAACAAACCAATCTCATATTGGAGTATTACCCTCGATCAAAGAACAACCCAATAAGTCTCAATACGCCATGTAATGTATGTATGTATTAACATGAGCTACCGATAAAACCCGTAGTCATAATAACGATAATAATAACAATAGTTCAATATATATACAAGAGAATACCTTCCTATCTTGGGTGGGTCTCAAAACTCTGCAATGGCCAACCGCCACGCACACATGGCCTCAAACTCTAGGCCGACCATCACCATCTCTCTTGGAACCACTAGATTGCTAACTAGCACTCCTAGACCAGTTAACTCTCATCCTCGGGAAATTCTTCCAAACATGATTGCCGCCACAAGGAAAACACTTTCTTGATCCACCCCAACACCTATCCTCGGTATGTCCAGTTCTGATGCGGGAGTATGGGGCCAAGAAAATGTGCACCTAGAGGACCCTGATGGAATGCATTCGTATGGGGAAAAGGGATAGATCAGCCACATGTTGAAGGGATTTAAGGTAGCCGAAGGGAGTAAGGGACCAAGGGGTCTTTAACCTCACATGAGAGTCCAAGCCGTGGGTGTGGTTCTTAGGGGTTGGACATGGGTCAAGGGAGAAGGCTTGGGAAGTGCGCATTACATTTGGAAAGGAGGCACAGTTGGTGGAAGGTTAGCATGGGCTTGCATGCAAGGTGGTCAAGGAATTGCTTGGAAAGGGGGGACGGCCTCCATAATGTAATGTGAACACATTGTTAAGTAAAATTAGGAAACAAAAATCAGCTAGTAGGGTAGAGTTACTTGCTTTCAAGGAAATAGATAAATTAGGTAACTTTGTTTAATTAGTTTTCTTTTATGATTAAATGTGAGAACCCAAACCCCATTTCATGTTTGTCATCATTATAACATGTTTGTAATAGGTCTTGACATGTTAGAGACTTCATTTCATTCATATCTTGCTTGCATTGTGTTGGTTAAGGTCATAATAGAGTAATGGTCTTCCATGCGTTGTATGCCTTGTTGTTGATGTTTCGAGTGTTCGTCTTAGAGTGTTAGCACCTAAATAAGTCTCATTGGAGTCTTAGTACCTTGCATCTAAGATTTATAATGTTCATCTTAGTTGTTGTGTGCTTGGTTGGAAGTTTAGAAGCTTCGTTGCTTCGTTTGTGTTTTGAGATTGTTCATCATTGCTTGTATTGTCTTCTTGTCGTCTTGAGAGATGTTCGTGTGAGTTATAGGCCTTGTATACAAGCCATAACCATGTTTAAACAAGCCTTGAACATGTTCAAGTTATTCTAGTTTGAGTTGGGTTTGATTCGTGTTTGATTCGTTGCCCATTCGTCATGCGATTCGAGCCATGTTTTAACTTGGTTCGAATGTGTTCCGGGTGTGTTTCTGACTTGTTTTGAGTTGGGTTACACCTTAGGATGGTTTCCCATGAGTTTGGAATCACTTAGGACAAGTTTAGAACAAGTTTGAAGCATGAACCTCGCGGCCGCATGGCTCTTTGATCACTGGCTCGCGTGGAGATGCTAAGAGCTGTCCAAAATGTGCAGACCTGCCCAAGCATGACCATGCGCTCGCATGGTCAAATATGCAAGCGACCGCATTGGTCAGATTTCAGCATTTGTGATTTTTCTTGATTGTTTTGGCTATTGACCACTTAGCCCTTGCCCCTTGGATGTCTTTGGTGAGTCAAGCCCCATTTGTTGACTCTCCTACAACCCCTCTAAGCCCTTGGATCAATCCTTATCAAAGGCTTACATTCCTTAGCCAATGAGAAGCCATTTAACCACCTTCACATGGATTGAGGTTTTGTTGGTAAGTATATAAGCAATTTTCAGCCATTTCAGCTGTGGGTCCCAACGGGCACAATAATAAGCTAGAAGAGGGGGTTGAATAACTTATTATACTTTTAAAAACTTTTGAGTAAGTTCTTTGAAAAATACTTACAATCTATTGAAAAGATTGAAGTAGCGGAAGACTTTCAAAGTAGCTGTTTCAAGTCTGCCGATAAGGACTACCGGTAGACCTTTGACAGTTTACTTAAGTTCTGCTGTATAAAGGATAAAGATGATTAAAGTAATAAACAGTTCAAACAGTAGACAAATAGTAAAGAAATAACACAAGTAATTTGGGATGGTTCAAACTATAAAGAGTGCTACGTCCACCACCAAGGCAGTCAACCTTGGATTTAAATAGTGCACTATGTTTTCCACTAGATCTATTACAAAGAATATTCCTAATGGATCGTGTACAAAATATTGACTTGTGTTTGGGGTCTAAGGAATTAAATATCTGTATAAATAAGATATTTAATTCATGCAGAAGTATAGTTAATGAATGAATAACAACAAGAAGTAGAGAAATAAATGTTGATGCACGACTTCTTGTTGTTGACGAGGACTTCTAGATCTGTTGAGGATCTCTTGAATGCACTGAGTAGTAAGACTTGGAGTTGTAGAGTTTCAAAGCAATTCTTTAAGTGTTCAATGTGTTGTCTTGTGTCAGTTTGTCCAGTCTTCAATGGCAGCATTTATAGCATGTGCACTCAAAAAGATCCGTTGGAGAAGATGAAGACTGTAACAGCTCTGTAAGGTAATATGCATTAAATGCATGGGGCCGTCAGACAGGAATTTCGTCTTCATAGATATCTAGATCAGGGAATGATTTCTGAGATCTTCTAAAACATGGGCAATCTGGGTGTCAGATCTGAGAGTTGTTACAGACAGTAGGTGACAGTCTCCTTTCCCGCTTTCACTGTTTAGTTTGCGAAAAGTCTTCCTGCTTTTCGGAAAGCTGCTTTCGGCGGGCTTGAAGTGTCAGGGAATGTCTTAGATAAATTCAAACAGTGATGAAGATAAATTTGAATTAATCCATTGAGTCATTGCTAGATAGGACACATCATGATAGACCAGGTGGACACAAGGTCTGCCGTTGTGTGTGTTGAAGCAGGTCTTCCGGTAAAGCTTTTGAAGAGGTCTTCCGCTGAACCTGTGAAGTCCTATTAAAAACTATACTTGGCAAAGTTCTATACACAGTTGCCACACTAATCGATATGCAGCCCGATTAGTCACTGAATTATAAAACTAGGGTAATGAACTGAACAGATATAAATCTAACATAAGAATCAACAATCTCCTCCTATTTATATCTGGTCATCATTACTACAAATGAGGGCTAAGACCGACTATACGATAGAAAATAGCATGTCTAAGAGATTTATATATATGGTAGCGGAAGACATGCCTCTATCAAATAGAAGAGCACCTCAAGTGTAAAAACTAATCTAAGTGCATACATGGATAAGGAAATCATAGAATAGCACACAGATCAGTAGCAAAAACAATTCAAATATAAATTTAAACTGAGTGTTTAAATTCTAAGCAGATATAGAAAATGAAATAACATGAATTTAAACAAGAGATAATTTTGGAAAAGAAGATAACCTTCTGTATTATAAACAAGATGTTTGCAGATTACATAGTTTTTCAAAAACAAGATAGATACAAAGGTGAAGGGAAGAAAAGATTACACATCTACCAAGGTCTTTTCCTTTTGCCTTTGTCTGCAGCTTCTTTTTCCCTTCGTTCTCTCTCTAGCTCTTCCATTCTACGTTCGTACTCGTCATCGGCATCAGTAGGAGGTCTGGTGGAACGAGATCGGTAATCGAGTTCTTCACGAAGACGATTGTTCTCTTCCATCAGCATACGGTTGATAGATCTCATTTGCTTCTCCTCCATGATGGCCAGATCACGATCACGATGGGGATTCATAATATTGTGAGCAGAGTCTCGAGCTAGGTTGTTGAGCTCTAGAACAGGAGGGCGGCCATTGCCGAGATGGAGAGTGATGGCATGGAATAGCTCGTAGAAGAGGGAGGAGCAGATACGTACACATTCGTCTCGTTGAGCTTCAATGTTGATCTTGACGTCTGTGAAATCATGTCGCATTTGTCCAAAACGAGTCCAGACATCCTCTTGAAACTATCGTAGAAGAGCTGCAGTTCGATCGTTGGCCTTGGACGCAGCAGTGGCTATCTCAGCGGTAGCGGTAGTGATGCTAGTGAGAGCGCCTAGTCGTTCATATATGACGTCCAGCCTTGACAAAACTTCAGTATTGGCCGGCTGAAAAGAAGAGGTTGCCTGGACAATGTGAAAGGGAGTGGTACCGGCAGAGGTAGTGGCTTCAGGAGACACTGGTCGGAAGGGCTGTTGGAGTGGAGGAGTGATGGAGTCGGAAGAGGAAGAGTCCTGGGTTGGTATGGTGTTGGTAGAGGAAGATATGGTTTGAGGTGGAGGGGGAGGAGGTGTTGGTGGGGAATCGATCTCAATGTCAGTGTCAGAATTTTCACTGACAAGGGAGGATTCGGGTAAGGGGTCGGTGGAGAACCAGAAAGATGGGGCAGGATAGAAAAGGCTTTTGGGTTTGCGTAGGGTAGGTTGAGGCGGTTGTTGGTCAGGGAGAAGAGCTCTGCCACTGAAGCAAGTTCAAAGAGAAACTTGACAGCAGCAGAGTCTATTGGTTTGGATGGTTTTGTTGGTGTTGAAGAGTTGGTTTGGGTTCGGTGAGGTGAGGTAGGTGTGGATGGGTCAGGAGAGTAGTTGAATGGTGAAGGAGGAGGAGGAGTGAGGGTTCGGGTAGGCTCCTCCTGTGTATGAGGCTCCTCCTGAGGGATAGACTCCTCCGGAGGTGGTGAATTCCTCTGAGTAGATGACTCAGGGGGAATAGGTTGGCTAGGTGTGGCGGTAGATGGTTGGCTGGCGGTAGATGGCTTGGTACCGGCAGACCTCCTTTTCTTTCTTAGCGGCTAAATGGGAGACTCAGCTACTTCAGTGGTAGAGGCAGGAATGTTTGCTGGTGGTTGGTCGTCATGGGTTTTTCAAAGTCTCCTTCGTTTTGGTTGAGGTGAGGGTACAGGTGAGGGTGGTTGTGGTCGTTTGGATTTTGAAGAAGGCTGAGAAGAAGAGGTTGGATGAGTTTGAGAAGATGGTTGGGCTAGTGAATGTTGGGCTGGTGAAGGTGATGGAATTGGGTTGGCTGGACTCTTGTCTTTTTGGCCTTCCTTCATTTCCTTTCGAATCCACCTGGCCTGCTCCTCTTCAGTTGGAACTGCATCTTCTGGCCTTGTCTTCTTGCCTTTGCCTTTCTGTTTGGCTCTCAGCAGCTGCTCTGCGTCATCAGCCAGATCTTTGGCTTTTTGATGGAGGGACGTGGCAACTTGTTCATCAAACTTTGCACATGCCTTCTTGAAGGTTCTGCTGGCCGCGTCATAAGCTTCCATGTTGAAGCGAGTCACTATGATCGGTAGTGGCTTAGCAACCTTGTCAAGGGAGACCGGTGGAAGACCCTTCTGCAGCCTTCGCTTGTTCTCATACTCTGTGTATTTGTTGAAGAACGAGGCGGTTAGCTGCTTCTCCTTGGCCACCACTATCAGCTCATCTTCCTTTAAGGAAGAGTTGACTTCCTCATTGTCTCTGAGAAGGGCATTGATCAGCCTCACGAATGGGCGCTTGCAAGTAGGGTTGTTCTTCACTTTCTCCACCCACTGCTTCAGTTCATTGAAGATGATGGCACTGTAGTTGAGGTGGGTCTGAAGAAATACAGCACTTGTCAGGTTGAGCTGTTGTGCCGTAAACATGTCATGCGCACCACTCTTGAAAAGTAGCCCCTTGTCAATAAGGTGGCTTGTGCAGTAGACGTCCAGTGGGAAGAGATTCCTCAGCATCTTCCCTTGTGATTCCCTAGGGGTATCAACTCTCCTCATTGCTTCCCAGGCATGAATTGCCTCAGCAATGGTTGCCTCAAGTGCTCCACCAAAGTGTACGCCGATGATGGTGGAGATGGTCTTGGCGGTGATAGAAATGGGACGACCTCTAATCCATCCTCGAAGGGCGTTCTTGTTCATGAGTTCCATCCTTTGGTAGAATTCTTCTGCCAAGAAAATGTTGTAATCTTTGTCGTTGAGGCAGAAGAGTGGAAGAATTCCAGAGGCATTCATATCTTCGCATGCCTTGACTCCGGCGGCTATTGTGAAGACTGATTGAAGGTCGATGCACATTCCGGGAATGTACAGTTTTGGGTCCAGAGCCATGATGATGTCATGAGAGGCGGGAAGAGTGGGATATCCCAGAAGGTTGATGTGACGACCCGACCCGGATCCCAAGACGAGATCCCAAGGTCGTGCCATCAGCACAAGCTAAGAGACAAACAAGCACCTGCTAAGCATAATGATGCGAGTCAAAAGACGAGCCAACAAACTCAAGACAGGAAGACAAAGCCATAACGGCGATACAGGATAATAAAAACTAAAACCTGTGGAAGCAAAACCACAATGGGACCCGAGCTAACAAGCTCCTAAATATAAACAACCAAAGAGATAGTAAATCTCTCGGCCCAAAAATTCGACGAACGTGACGCAACATTAGACACGCGCAACAAACCATCGGCAACCATGGCCGGCAACAGACAAAATCCCAACATGATAAACACCACTCAACGGCTACAACATGCCGGAGGGATAATTCAACTATAACAATATAATATCAATGCTAAACCACCAACCAAGATCTCACGACTAAAACTGTCGGAGGTAGGAACAACAATAATACCAAAACTAGAATAAGCGAGCCACACATGCTCGAAAAGACAACGGAAATAATTCTAAGGATACAAAAGCTCGAATATACAACCGGCTCCCAAATACATAACAATAACATACTACTACAATCTACCCAAGTAAAGTCTACATAACTTTACATCCGAGTCTCACTGATAAATAACAACATTAATAATAAATAACTCCAAGCTTATGGCTTGGAAGACCACCTACTAGAAATCGCTATCCGAAGTCGCCGCGCGTACTAACGGGATCACTGCACACACTAGGGAAAACAATCACACGGAGTGAGTCATAATGACCCAGTAAGTTTCTAAATGCAACTATATGGCATATTATGTCATGGCGTGGCATAATGTGCAATCATATAAAAATCATGGTATCATGCTAGTATACCAAAAAGAAACATGTACTTAATTTTTAAAGCACATAAACTCACATAAATCATGTAGCATAATATCTTTCATATAAATGCTCATAAATAAACATGTGTAACAGGAAACGTAAATCGAACCGTTACAACCAAATCCGGGTCCAACACCCAACCAACTTACCATGAGATCCAATCTCAACCAAGATCCGGGCTCAATACCCAATCAATCATACCCTGGGGTTTCGTCCCCAAATAATCACAACTCATCAGTTTCCCTTAATGAGTACTCGTTACATTCATCCAGTCTCCGGATGAGAAATGGGAGCTCGAAAGTAGGCTAGATGGCTCTATCCCGAGACCACATCCCACTATTGGCCAAATAGTGAGGAGAAAAGGACCCAATGCAACGATTCATAGCGATTGTTTCCAAAGACTATGAATCGTCCCATTGCCGACACAACAACCAAACCCGCCCATTTGGACTTAAACCAAAAGCGATCAAGTAGATATTTATTTGCATAAACCAATGAGACCAAGTTCATTATTATCGGGCTCATTAAATCATGTAGGACATAATGCTCTACAACAACTTGTAAACCATGCACATAATTGCATATAATCAAGTAGGACATAATGCTCTACCAAATATCATGAACAATGCATATATTTGCATATAACCAATGTGTTTAACTAACTTACAAGTTTAGTTCAAAAACTACATATTGAGGTACTCATTATTCCTCAAGTCATCAACCAAGTCAAGTATAGCATACAAGCTTAATAAAACATAATGTGAGGTCTACCATAATCCTCAACTCAAATCAAACCAAAGGCTACTACGTTAGTCTCAAAATATCCACAATTGAAAACTTATTATTTTAGTCTTTATTTTAAGTACACCGGACTCAATCATAGTCCTAATCGTCATACATGATCGACATCACTAATTCCATGCTCAAAAACATCATGACTACTCCGTAGTCACTTTCTCACAAGTGCTTTTATATGCACGCAACCAAAATCCTTAAGAAGAGAATTCTTTCTTGATCGTCTCTTAAATATTCTCGTGACCATACGTGGGTCTCTATTG
This sequence comes from Codonopsis lanceolata, assembly GCA_013146195.2. NCBI lineage: Eukaryota > Viridiplantae > Streptophyta > Magnoliopsida > Asterales > Campanulaceae > Codonopsis > Codonopsis lanceolata. The sequence continues at coordinate 2,646 of JABEVN020001793.1, read as the reverse complement.
TCCCATGCTCTAACAAGCATGCTCAAGATATATTTCTAATAAGTCTCCATACCATGAGTGTCCCCATTGGACACAAACCAAAAACCCAGTGCGCACAAACATAACCCAAACAAACCCAAATATTGTAGGGTTTCATCCCAAGGCTCTTTATCATTTTATTGGCCTTATAACGACTCCGTTGAGTCTTACTAACTCATTTCATTCTTTATGTGTTTTATAAATCCACACCGTAATAATTCATTAAAGTTTACAACCAAATCCCAATAGTCGTTCGGGCTTAATTCCCAAGCATAAAAATCCATAAGGTCATCATAATTATAATTCCGTTTAAAGTTTGGAGACTATGCATATCACAACATTAATTAAACGAAATCCAATCGTCGTAGGATTTCAACCCAAGTTCGTTTAGCACATTATAGAACTTATAGTGACTCCGTTGAGTCCAATCTACCCTTTTCAAAAATTTAGGGCATGGAAGCCATGGGTCTCAGTATCCCCTATATTCATAACTATCATCAATAGCCATCCTCCCAAGTTCGTTGAACTTACATAAACCCAACAAATCATTTATCAATGCAACATAGAACAAATTCATCAATTTGAGGATAACCTCATTTAGTTCACCTTACCAATCATATTCTCCAAAATATGATTTAATCACACAACATGGTCTAATATACTCTACTAGACATATATAACATAATAATCATGCTTACCATCATGTTAATAAGCCAAAACATAATTAGGGCAAAAATCCCCTTCCAAGTATCTCTACCAATCAAGCTCAATACCCATGAACAATTCACATAGCCAAGTTTAAGAGACCATTTAACACGTGAATTTGATATAAATCAAAGTCTCACATAGGTTCAACCAAGCTCTATCAACAATTGGAAACCTAGGGTTCATGGCATCTCTAACAACCCTAGAAATTGCATCCATTAACCTCACTTAGCAAATATGATTGTTTCCCTAGGGTCAATGGAGCCATAAGAAGGAGAAAGAGGGGTAGAAACTTACCTTGGTTCAGCCCCTTCAAGCAAGCAAAACGAAATTCTAATCGGTGGAAGTTGTTGTCTTCAACCTCCTCTTCAATTCCATGGCTTGGTTTGGGAAATGAAGCTCTCAAGCTTTGGAATCCATGGATGGACCTTCAAGAACCCTAGAAGACTCTCTCTCTACCTCTCAAGAAGCTCTATCCCGTTTTTTGAAGTCAATGGCTGAATATGAGGTGTTAGACTTTGAGTTTGTGGTCTAAAATGGTTAGGGAATAAGTGGGTGATGTGTCTAAATGTTGTGGGGGTTCCTCCTTAATTAAACCCACTAATCAAACATTAATTAACTCCCCTCACATGTTAAGACATCACTAGGACTAAGTATGGGTGTTAGGAGGGGTTTAGAGGGGGTTTAATGAGGGTAGAATAGGAAATGAACATAAAAAATCAAAGCAGCAACCCATATGCTCGCTGCTACAGTGCGCTGCTACAGTAATCGCGCTGCGCGCGTCCAACTTGCGATGGCTCCAGTTTGAACACCGTTTGACGAAACGACGCGATTTCTTCTCCTGCCACTCTGTAAATGTCCTAAGTAGAAGCCTTAAAAACCCCAAACTAAATAAAATTTTTATTGAGGGTTCCTCAATCGAAACAATTCAGACGCGTGCCAAAAATCGGTCCGTAATTTGCTATACAACGGACGAAATTACGTAGGACAACCCACGATCGAAACAACGAACGAACAAGCATACGTACTTGTTTTAAAACATGTTAGAAGCCTAATGAAGTTTCACAAACACATACCCAAGGTCAAACAAAAATTAAGTGCGACCCAAAGTACCAAAGCGTCGTTAACGATATGCGAATCGCGAAATCAAACATATGACGGCGACTATACTTTGAGCGTCGTGACCACATGTAAACTTTATAAACATGATTATATGGATATAAAATTTATTCAAACAAGTACCACGAGACCTAGGATATCTCAAAGACCATAAACAATAATTAAGGAAGATAACACTCTACGAGTCGAGTTCCCAACAATGCTAAATCGCGCAATAGAGACTCTAACAGCGCTAACGGCTGAATCGGACATCCCAAGGGTATCAGCCTTACCTTAGCCTACCAGGGCATAAGAAGTCTTCCACGTTAAAGCTTATCATATTGGCCGAGCGATCACGTAAAGTTCAGTGTTGACATCCAAGCTTGGTGGAATGTCTTTCTCGGGGTCTAACACTTTCCTATCACATCCGCGCTTGGATTTTGAAGTTTTTGCCTGAAAGAAATGCAATAAAAATTATGGCTTTTACCTCAAGAACTAAACAAGCGAAATTTCAAGGTTTTCCGAGATTTTTGGAAATTTTTGAAATGAAAACTTGAAACCCTAGAATGTTTAGAGTATCCAAACCGAGAAATGTATAACGAAGTTTTCAAGAGAGTAAACATTGAAAGCATATAAGCATTGTTAGTTTCTAGGTTTTAAGAACAACAATGGCGGAAGCCGTTAGAAACTTCGAAAGTGACCGTTTGAATTCCCAAAACAATTAAGGTTATGAAATGAAATCAAAACAATAAACAATAAGTTTCAAATAGTAAGTAGAGAAGAACATACCATTGATGTTTGATGAGAAGAAGAAACAAGAAGATT
>JABEVN020001792.1:0-23623 GCA_013146195.2 Codonopsis lanceolata | reverse complement strand
GGACTCTGCTACACAACAGATCTCAATTACAATGAGACTTTTAGTCCTTGTCAAACCTCCTACACTCGCACAGCTTCTAACCATCGCCATGCTCGATTTGGCCGATTCAACAATTGATGTTCGAACGCCTTCCTCAATGGCACTCTCAATGAAGATGTTTTCATGGCTCGCCACGGGGTTTCGTGGACACTCGGCTTCCCGATCATGTCGTAAGCTCCACCATGCCCTTTATAGTTTGAAACATCCCCTGCCCGGTACCAACTCCTACATGACTTCCTACTTTCTCGGTTTTTAGCCGACATTTCACTTCTTATTCGAGATTCATTCTCCTCTATTATTGTTATTCTCGCCTATGTCGATGATTTTATTGTTACATGATCCAACTCACGTGAGGTATCCCAAATTATTGATCACATTTGTGCTACATTTGACAATAGACAATCGGGCAACCTAAGCTTTTTTCTTGGCATTGAAGCACATCGCTCCTCCACCTCTCACCTTGCATCAATCAAAATATACACGTGACTTGCTTCCGAAATTTAATATGGTTGCTAGCAAGCCCATGCCTAAACCTATGCTACCCGATTCTCACTTGTTGTCCATCCCTGACCTCTCCTGACGCTACATTGTATCGTAGCATGGCCTGGGGCCTTCAATACTTGACTCTCACTGTCCGGACATCTCCTTCGGCCAACCAAGTCTCGCGGTTATGCATCGCCCACGCACCACCCACATGCAAGTCGGGAAGCGTATCCTTCGGTTTTTCAAGGGCACTCTCTCTCTATGTTAACTTACCATGTATCCCCTGATACAACATTATCTCGCTTATTCTCGATGCCGATTGGGCAGCAATCCTAATGATCGCGATCCACCACCAAGTGCGTGTGTTTGTCGTAATATTGTCGCTGGGACGGCCAAGAAACAATCGACTGAGCTCGCCTAGTAGTGAGGCCGAGTATCGCGCCTTGGCTACCACCGTCGAACTCCGATGGTTCTCTTTCTTTATTGAGAATTGGGCCTTCACTTACACCCTCCAACTCTCTATTGTGATAACGTATCCGCCATTCATATGTCCAAAAATCCTGTTCCATGCTCGCATCCGCCATATTGAAATCGACTATCACTTCATCCACGCACTCCAACAACGAGGTTTCCTTTGTTTGGGTTACGATCTACCAAAGACCAGCTGGCTGATGTCCTTCACTAAGGCCCTCGCTCAACCTCGATTGTCTCTACTTTCTTCCAAACCGCAGCTTCATCCGCTTACGCTTGGTTTGCGGGAGGCCGTTAGCAAGTGATTTTCGGGGACAACCAATTCTATACAAATAACCATGTGCATATATTGTATTTTAGGTAGAGCTGTAATCAATCTCCCCACGTGATTGTAGACAAGGGTCAACGCTTTTGTATTTCACAATGTAATTATCAAAGTCAAATACAGATCGAAATCAATAATGTAAGGTTTGTGGGGAGATTGATTACAGCATATACTCCTACCTAAAATCACTTGCTAACAAAAACGAATATGCGGAATGACAATGTAGTGGTCAAGAAAGTGGGGGGTTAAACGTAGTTGATGTTAACCAGAGTTTTAGTCAACTAGCTTTAAGAATTAGATTAGTTGTATTGACCCGGGAGCTTCTAGATGGCATGACTGTATTCGTTTGAAAGATTTACTGGGGAAAAATGATTCGATCGTCGTTTCAAGCTCTGTGAGATAAGACATTTTTTCGTACGAGTTGTCCGGGTTGTCGGCCTACAGTTTCTGTAGTTTTTTTATCTTTCTTCTTAGTTTCTTCTTAGCCTAAATAAGCGTGGGTAGGATCAAACACGATACTTCACACTTTGTGAAATCCAGCTCTACGATATATTGGCCACCCCTTATGGGCATTCATCTGTAGCTAGTCATGTGATACAAGCTCAGATCATTCTTTAGTTTTAGATAAGTCCTTTGTATTTGGTTTATAATGTTCCAGCTTTTCATATTTATCCAGTCATGTACAGTCTATGTTCATCTATCTTTTATGCAAATTGCTGTATAAGTTGCACTCCAGGAAAACCTACTCTCTGTTCCTAAATTCTTTTTCGCCTTCAAAAACGTCCCACCCTTATAATCTTTCTATTTTAGAGACTTATTTTTACCAATTATTTTTCTTGCTAGTTTAATAATGGATCCCACTTGTACATGGGCTACGAAGAAAAAAAATACCTAACATATCAATATTACAGTGTCAATTGATTTTTTTTTTAAATCGGTGTGTCGGAACATTTTCATTGCAAAGGTGAGAGTAATATTTCCTCAACACTCGTGACCGACATGTTTTTGACCATAGTGATCGTAATTACAAAAACGTCAAATAGCAAGGGACCTGTCTAAGTCTCAGTTTTCGGCTACTCCTGGACCAGTATGATTTCTGGTTCAAGTCTTATATGGATGCGGAGAACCACAACCACCCACTAATATCATACTCCCCAAAAAGTCCCCGGTTTGAAATTCAAATTTTTAAAAAAATGATATTTTTAGTAGTTTATTAGTAATAAAACGACGCTTTTATGTCTTAATTTTTTAAAATCGACTTGAAACGTCCCAAAATAAAGCAGTAGACTCTTTGACCGAAACGGAGAAGGTATATAATAACTAAAAATAAGAAATGACAGCTCAAGTTTATGTGCTTGAAACTGTGCTTCCTCTGATTTTCGTAGCCACTAATCACTTTGCTTGACTCGGAGTGCCTTATCATATAATATTCTATTATTTGTAAGTTAGAAAATCATTGCAGCTGGATTACATTAAAATATTGTCCTAAGATTGGCACTATCGTTAGGTCCAACTTGGCATTGTTCTTTTTCTGTGAAGAAAAATTAATCTGTCATCCTAATTTGATTTTCTATATATAATTTTACAAAATCGTCCAACATGTATCTTATCATCAGATTCTTTCGAAAAAGGCTTAAATATCAAAGGTAAAATTTTTGATAAGACGGTCTTACGATAATATTTGTATGACGACAAATCCTCTTTATCCGATCAATCGTTTGTTGGTATGTTGAGTTATAAAAGAGTGGAACTCCATTTTATAAATTAAAATTTGTAAGATAGTCTTACGAATTGACATCCATAAGACTGTGTTTTACAGACCTACTCAATATCAAATTGATCACCGCACATTGAACTATTATTCATTACCGTCGCTAAACTATTTTTTTGGTCAATTTCCATCATTACACTTCGTACTATTTTAGTAACCAAAATTAAGTAAATGAAGAATAAATCAAAAAGAAGAAGAGACTGGTTTTTCCCATAATTTTTTTTTCATGTTGTTAGTGTTTACACTTCTTAAATTGTTTCTCCCTTTTAATATTTGTTTTACAAATTTTCTTTTTCTCACTATGAATTTACAGTTGCTTTTCAAGTTGATCACCGGCAAAAGTTAAAGAAGGATTTGAGAAAAAAGAAGAAGATGATTGTCCTCCTTTCCATTTTAGACGGTTCTGACTGCTTTCTAATCTTTCTATTTTTGAAAGTTACTTTTACGGTTTTACCTTTTGATTTCATTCCAACATTTGTTTATGACCCTACTCTTATATGGGTATCCTAGGAAAATATATATTATATATCGTAATAATTATAATAGTCATTTATCTTTTTTTTAATCTGTGTGCTGAGTCAAATAGGAAAATCGTTTGAGAATGGAGGGAGTATTTTAGACAACACAAAAGCAAATTAATAATTTAAAAATAAAAGAAATGGTAAAAACATGACAACATTCTTAAATAAGAAGACCCTCTCTAACTGGATTATTTTGCATTGCAGGTAGGGAAGCCATTGAGGAGAGAATCTGTCTTCTTGGCATGACCATGAGCCAGAAAGTTTGCCTCAAACTATTTGGAGTGCCTGTAGCAAGGAACTATCTGGTAGTATCATTTAACCGTCGAGTTTAATTTTATCTTCCATTGAGTGCTTCTAGGAAATTCACCAGGAGACTTTGACAAACTGTAAAACTGACCGAAGAAGATTTAAAAAAGATTGATTTTGTGGATATTTTTTCATTTGTGGTTAATTAGTCCAAAGTGCTTGTTCCCTTTCAAGACTTTCGTTAGTTTGTGGTCCTCTTAATTTGAATCTATTGAGTAATCCTTCTTCCTTTGCACCAGCCTGACAATCTGACATTAATTATTCTGCCTCTTCTTGGATTGCTAAAGCTTTATAATTCTCAAGATCATTGAAGCAAAGCTTATGGCAGTTGTTAATCTTTTCAACAGGCTTCTGCCGATTTTCCTCATCGTAGGCCTTTCATACTTTCTATCAGCCTCTGGTTTTGATAATTCCACGGCACAAGTCCCCACTTCTTGGATGAACAATAATGATTCTCTCGTCAAGACAATACCCCATAATTATTTACGGATCATTTTAGTGAAAGAGATACCTGGCAGGATGGGTTTTGCATGGGGGTTCGTCCCGAGTGATGTTGCTCATTTCTTTTCTCTGGCCGTTTGGGTTACAAGTAAGTTTGGGACCAGTTACTGGACTATAGATGCCATAGTTTGGGTTGCAAACAGAAACAAACCAATTCATGAAAATGGAACTGTAAGCTTACTCCCAGATGGAGATTTGGTGCTGAGGGATTCAGATGGATCTTTCGTATGGTCCACAAACACTTCAAACAGGTCTGTTGTTGGTATGAAGCTTACGGAAACGGGTAATCTTGTGCTTCATGATAGAGATAATGTCACTGTTTGGCAGTCTTCCGATGATTCAGAAGAAACACTGCTTTATGGACAAAAAGTTATGGCAGGGAAAACGCTCGTGGCTCGAAATTCTGAGAACGATTGGAGAAGAGGAGAAAATTATTATTTATCTATCACTTCCCGAGGTCTACTTTTTTTTTACAAGTCACAGCTATACTTCAAGTTCCTGGTACGAGGAGCTGGAGAAAACAATGGAACTGGTTATCTGCAGTTCATAAATGGAACCCTTGCTTTCTACAGATCTTCAAGTGAGCCCTATAATGTGTTTTCAACACCATTAACTATTCTTTTCATGAGATTTGATCCTGATGGGCATTTTAGAGCTCGCACCAAGGAAATAGGGAATGTAGACATTTTAGCACATCTCATGTCTGACTGTGATTATCCCTTGGTCTGCGGCAGTTTTGGACTCTGCTCGAGTACAGGCTGTTCTTGCCCACCGGGATATGTTCAAGACTCGAAGTCACCTGGATGCAGGGAAGTGAGCCCAACAAGGTGCGATGGTCCCAATTCCAGTGTATTACAACACGTTCCGGACGTGTACTACTTCAATTACATTGACGATGACGCTGCAGCCATTCAAGGTACCAATTTAGAGAGCTGCATACAGGTTTGTCTGGCAAACTGCTCTTGTAAAGTTGCTCTATTTCGGTATTTTCTTGGTGATACACAAGGGAACTGCTCCTTACCCTCACCGGTCCTCACACTCATAAATGATGGCAAGGGAGGCAAAACATATCAATCAACCGCACTTATAAAGATTCCCAATGGCGTTGTAAGTCCAGTGGGGTCTTCTCGATCTGTCAACAGAAATAGGACAATGAGGATAGCAGTATTGAGTGTTGGAGCATTTATCATACTGATGGCAATTGCTATCTGGATAGTGTGCTCAAGGAAGAGACAAGGAGTAGACAAAGATGGGGATGACAACTTTGAACAAGTGGAAGGAATGCCCATGAGATTTTCCTATGAAGAGTTAAAGGCAGCTACGATGGATTTCCAGACAAAGCTTGGAGAAGGGGATTTGGTCAAGTTTTTGAAGGGCAACTCAGTAGCGGAGAGAAAATCGCAGTAAAGCGCCTAGATGGTTTGGGCCAAGGGAAGAAGGAATTCTTGGCTGAGGTCGGAACTATAGGAAGCATTCATCATGTTAATTTAGTAAGATTGATTGGTTTTTGTGCTGAAAAATTGAATAGGCTTTTGGTTTATGAGTTCATGTGCAATGGATCGCTAGATAAGTGGATTTTTAGCAAAAATCCAGCTGAAACTCGTATGGACTGGCAAATAAGAAGGAATATCATTCTTGATATAGCAAAAGGGTTAGCATATCTCCATGACGAATGCCGACACAAGATTGTTCATTTGGATATCAAACCTCAAAATATCTTGTTGGATTCAAATTTACGTGCTAGGGTATCTGATTTTGGTTTATCAAAGTTAGTTGACAGAGATCAGAGTCAAATTGTAACCACAATGAGAGGAACTCCTGGATATTTGGCCCCTGAATGGTTGACCTCAGTAATCACAGAAAAGGCAGATGTGTATAGCTTTGGGGTTGTTGTTATGGAGGTGGTTTGTGGAAGGAGAAATCTGGACCGCTCACAGCCAAAGGAACTCATGCATTTGCTCTATTTGTTCCAGACAAAAGCAGAGGCGGATCAGCTTGTTGATTTGGTTGACAAGTACATTGTTGACAACATGGAAGTGTCGGAAGCTGTGAAAATGATGAGGCTTGCAGCTTGGTGTCTTCAAGGTGATTATACTAGAAGGCCTTCAATGTCTGTTGCGGTCAAAGTAATAGAAGGTACAACGGACATTGATGCTAACTTAGATTACAGCTTCCCTAATCCAACTTTCAAGGTTGGAAAAAATGACGATTCGGAGATTGAGACCGCAACAACAATATTGCCATCGATTCTTTCAGCACCTAGGTAAAGAGGCTTCGTGTCAGATTTGTTCTTTCTTCCTATTCTTGCAAGAATGAATGATCTTTTATGTTTGTTATGTAACTTATGGGGTCGTGGTGCTGTATGTGTTAGCTTGAGTGAGTCAGGCTCGTCCGTAGTTTGTAATTAAGTAGTCCTTGTATGTTCATTCATGGTCGCTGAGATGCTGCGATTGGGTTTCAGCTTGTAAACTTACAGTCAATAGTGTATATTCCTGAGTACGTTTCTATGTTTTGTGTATGATTTTCTTTTTTGCGCAAGTTTATTTTACTGATACTTCTTAAAACTCTTCTTGTTTAAACATTTTGATGTTGTGGGAATGCCGCCAACCATTACAAGTTTCTGGGGTAATCTCTAAACATCCATTACTGTCGTTAACTTTGAGCGAATCCACTTGAACAAGAATACCCTGCTCCTTCTGAACAGAGACCATAATTTCCACAAAACAGTAGGATTGTCACAAAGATCAGCTAATAAATTGTCAAGGACTATTGGTCTGGGTCCGGAACCGGACAAAGCTCACCCCTAAAATTGGCATGCTGGTCTAATGTCATGTATTGGATACTTAATGGTTTACAAAACATCAGGCTCATTTGACTCAGTTTGCAAACCAGACCTTGTCAATGTCGGTCCGAAATCTCAGATTTTTCTTAAGTCTTCCTCTCAAAAAGGACATCTATTTAATTGTTAATCTGTACAGAAAGAGATCGAGTATATATGTCTGGAGAAATGAATATCTTCTAACTAACTCATTACATCAATATTACATCACTGTGACATAAGCACATAACAGAATTTAACTAACTGTCTCATTGTTCACTCGGGACCCTTCCACTTCTATGATATTGCATTCTGACTCCTTGAGTATCCTTGAGCCTGGATTGGTTTCTCCAGCTATGTCCTTCTTTTTCTTGATTGTGACAGCTGTTTCACCTTCTTCATTTACTAGTATTCCGCCCCACGTGATGAAGACTTAATATCATTATAAATACATAATACCGTAACACCAAAATTTCCAAACGTAACATCATTTAAAAAGTAAAATTATTTTACTACCCATCTTTACATTTAAACTATACTAACCCCCTCCTCCTACTCCCTTCTTCACGTGATTTTACATGGCCATTTATCATCGATTTTTCATTGTTAATTTGCATGTGAATTAGATTGTTTTTTATTCAGTTTATTTTTTCTTTTCAATTACGAACAAAAAATCGTTGATTTGCATTTTTTTCGATTTTGGACAAAACAATAGCTACAAACTAGCGGATGTTTTATAAAACATCCGCTAGTTTGTACTAAAAGTGACTATCTATTAAATGTTAAAAAGGGTATTTAGGTCATTTTATGCATTAAATGGTGTTACGTTTAGGGTCACTCTTATAAATAAAATAAGAAAACTTTAATGATTATAAAATAAAATTGAACTAGTTTTCTAATGAGTGATGAACCACAATTCATCACCTAATCTTACACATACCGGAAAAGATGGTACAACTTATGATCATCATAGTAATAGTAATTTAACATTCTGGCTTTATTTATCGGTCTACATTCACCAACTAATTTTTGTGAATAGTTAAACTTCTCTCTTTTTACATTCTAGTAAATTTAATCTGAATATAATAAATGTTGCTTCACGGCATGTAACAATATGTTATGGATAGTTAGTTTATTATCCATGAAACCATTGATAATAAAATAACTCATTATTATCCATGACTATTTGTTTACCCCTATTCACGTGTATAAAAATATATGCATCATTAAAAAGCGAAAAAATAATATAACAAGAATTTGAGAATGCATGACGTTTTCAAACTGCTATTAAGCTTCCCTAGGAAATTTTAATTTTAATAGGACACTTTTTCTTTACAAAAAAAAAAATCCCCGGTTAATGTTTAACAATTTGTCTCTTCAAAATCACTTAATTCAATTCATTTTTAGGATAATTATATTAGTATTACATTGCATATTCTATTGTGCTTGAGGCAACTTAATGCTAATGTTCAAAATTAATTATGCACTCTATGTGTTTTTATTACCGAAATTATAAAAACGTTTATTCAAGATTCAAGATATATATTAATGATTTGTTTTCTATATTTGAACATTTAGTGTTATTTAATTTTCCTTTGTTTAATTTTTTATTATATTTTTAAATTCGAATGAAATTTATAAGTAATATATATTTTTTTAAATACAATAAATACTTTATTATGTTAGTTTTTAGGATTGGTATTCATTTAATTCGAATGAACATTATAAGAAATTAATTTAGTTTTTTTTTTTTTTTGTAGTATCACATTTGCTTTGTTATGTTAATGTTGTACCATGTTAATGAATGATTTATGATTACTATTCATTTACTAGATTTAAAATGCTATTTAAAAAGCCAAAAAAAAATTCATCAAAGAATCTGTATAAATTGTTATATTTTTATTTCAATTAATCATTTAGTTTGAACAAAGTTATTATTTATTTTTAATATATATAGAAGCATGCAGCCTTGATTCCTGAAAACAAATTTATTGTGAAAGTGAAAATAATCAAAACAAAAATCTTAAAAAAATACTGGAAGTTGGAAACATAACTAAACATTAAGAAAATTGCATTACGCACCTGAAATGGAAGATTATATAACTGATATATATAGTCTTAACTTCAGAGCTCATTGAGCCTTGATTGGGTTGTCGTGGGAAGTCATTTTACAAATATTAGTTATTTAGCCCGTGCTATACACGGGTATAATGTGGAATATATATATTTTTGTAATAATAATATAACTTTTAGACATTATAATTAGATTGTTAATCTCTTCTATTGTTATAATTTTTTTTATATTGTTACTAATATTAAACGATTTTTTTTTTACCTAAATACTTTTAAAATTAATATAAGTTTCTAACTAACGTGAGATACATATTTTGTATTAATAATAATAGTAAATTTTTTAATCTAAAGACTTTTAAAATTAACATTTAACTTGATAATAATATTAGAAGTCATTTTGTTAAAAACTTTTAAAATCATAATTCATTTTTAAACAATGTGAGATACTTATTTTATATTTTTATTGGTAATGAAAGTTTAAGTCTTTTATCTAAAGACTTTAAAAACAACACCACATTCTAACCATGTGGTATACATATTTTCTATTAGTAATAATAGTAGTGGACAAAAGACTTTTTAAACAATATTCATTTCTAAACAATGTGGATACATATTTTCTATTGGTAATAACAAAAAATGTCTTTATCTAATGACTTTTATAACCAATACTCATTTTTAAATAATATGAAATACATTTCTTTATAACCAATGTGAGATACATCATCTAAAAACTTTTTAAACCAATATCACTTTATAACAAATGTGAAATATTTCTCTTCTATTGCTAATAATTGTAGACTTTTAAAATCAATATCACTCTCTAACCAATGTGTAATACATATCTTCATTTGGTAATAATAGAAGAAGTCTTTATTTTAAAAATTTTATAACCAACATCTCTTCCTAAATAATGTGGGATACATCTCTTCTATTACATTGACGGTAAAAGTAAAAGTCTTTTATCTAAAGACTTTTAAAACTAACATCATTTTTTAGCAAATGTAAGATATCTCTTCTATTAGTAATAATAGTAAAAGTTTTTTTTATCTAAAATTAAAATCAACATCACTTTCTAACCAATGTGAAATATACATATTCTATTGATAATAATGGTAGAAGTCTTCTATTTAAAGACTTTTAAAACAAACATTACCCTCTACCAAATGTATGATACATCTATTCTATTGGTAATAATAGTATTTTTAAAACCAACATTAATTTATAGCCAATATCTGATACATCTTTTCTATTGAAAATAATAGTAGAATACTTTGTAACAAATGTGAAATACTTGCATCCATGTGGAAGCTTTAAAAACTTTTGGTTTTTAAGTGACTTTGAAAATCAACATCACTTTCCAACTAATGTATGATGCATTTCTTCTATTGATACTTAATAATAGAATTTTTAAAACCAACATCAATTTCTAACCAATGTGGGATACATCTCTTCTATTGTTGAAAAATTAGTGTTTTTAGTGAAAGAAATTGTGCAACTTGAGGCACGAAATTTTTACGTGTCATTTGTTTGTTGACGAAGGTAATTGCAAATTTGTTCTACTCGGTGAGAGCATCAAATGATATATTTATTTGTCCAAATCGAGTTTTGGGTAATAAGATATCAAGACTTAAAGTATAATACTTGTTAAAATAATTAGTGTTTTTAGTGAGAGAAATTGTGCAATTTGAGGCACAAATTTCTTTACGTGTCATTTGTTTGTTGGCGAATGTAATTGCGCAAATGTATTCTACTCGGTGATAGCATCGAAATCATATATTTATTTGTCCAAATCGAGTTTTGGATGAATAAGATATCAAGAGTTAAAGTATAATACTTATTAAAAAGCATCTTCACCAAAACTTGCAATTAGGCCAGCTAACGAGACGTCAAAATTTTCTGGATGGCCCAGGATTCAAAATTTATCTTGCCGTTAACCCATTGCTGTTTTAACTGACGTTACCTTTTGACGTTATCTTTAAGTGAAATATCTTTTTGCCCTCGCTCATCACTTAAACATCATTTCTTTGGAGCTAATGATATCAAACCAATAGACCCAAACAAACAATTTGAATGCTTAGATCAAACCAATAGACACCAAATCCAAAACGAAAATCAAACCCAGATTTGAAGGGAGAAGGACGGAAATTCTCCAAAGCTTGTATGAGCTGGATGCTCGCTAGGTTTGAGGCAAAAAGCTTGGCGGCTTTTAAATTTGATGAAGTTGAGAGATGAGAGATCGACATTGGAAGATAAAGGGAGGCTTTGTGAGAGGAAGGATTTTATGGGGTGAGTTTGCTATGTCGAAATCTTGGAGATGAAGATCGCATACAAGGGAGACGAAGATGGAAGCATATCTGGTCGGATTTTTCGATCCCGAATTCGATTTTCCTATTTGAACCAATTCCCTGTGATTCAACCAGCTTGGTCAAAATTAGGTTAGGTTCGACCCCTCATCCTTCTTTTTTACAAATTAACAATCTTTAGAGCTATAATTGACTGGATCTCCACCTCTTCGATCCAGGTGCTCCATAGCATCCATTGCTTCTAAGTAGAACCACGCCAGAAGAATCGGTAGGGAAAAGAGAGATCATTTGCTTCTCCACCCGAATAATGTATATATTTTCGGACTTCTCCATCTTGTGGATTCGGCCTTTGGGTGGACGTCTTCGGGATGATAACGCCAGATGTGTTGCCCACTTGTTCTAAGCAACCGAATCCGAGTCCGTCAAATGCGGAGGTATCACGTCGAGCACTGCCATCTCGCAAAGATGCCTCGATTAGCGCCAAGGCTTCATCTTGCATCCAACACGCGGCGGAAACTTACCTTATTTGGTTAACACTCGTTGAAGTTATATTAACGGGATTATGAAGTTAAATTGTTAATGGATGGCCAGTACATAGCAGAAGGAGCTTCAATTTCAATTACTTGTGATATCGCTGGAATTTATGGAGATGTGATATATAATTTGATTCTCTTTTCACAGTTTGATTTTCTTGATTTTCTGGGTTTAATTTTCTGGGTTTGAAGATGTTGATGATGAAGACGGGGGTAAAATAGACATTTAACCTAACTTAACGTCCAAACTTAACGTTCATCCAAAAAAAGGGTTAACGTGCAAGATAAGTCTGCTAAAGTGGCCATCCCGAAAATTTTGAAGTCTCAATTTGCCTAATTGCAAGTTTTTGAAAAGATATCAAAAGTGTGTGTATAATACTTATTAAAAATTAGTGTTTTTAGTGAAAGAAATTATGCAACTTGAGGCACAAATTTCTTTACGTGTCATTTGTTTGTTGACAAAAGTAATTGTGCAAATGTGTTCTACTCGTCAAGAACATCGAAACGATATATTTATTTGTCCAAATCAAGTTTTGGATGAATAAGATATCAAAACTTAAAGTATGATGTTAAAAGTGAGTCATTAGAAGTAATATCTAACCTTGAAGAATTTTATCTCACATTGGTTAGAAGTAATGTTAGTTGTAATTTTTTTTAAATATAAGTCTTCTACTATTGACAATAGAAGAAGTTATATATACTAATACTAATACTCATTATCATTATGATTATTATTATGTATTATTATTAGTTAATGGTTAGAAAACCAAAAGTATATATATATATATCTTATATTGCTAATAATAGTAAGTCTTTTATATAATCTAAAATAATTAAAAATCAACATCACTTTATAACAAATGTATGATACATCTTTTCAATTAGTAATTAATAATAATATTTATAATACAGACATCAATTTCTAACCAATGTGTGATACATCTTTTCTATTGGTAATAATAGTATAATATTTTGTAACCATGTGAGATACATCTCTTGTAAAAGTGAAAGTAGTCTTTTAAATACTTTAAAATCTAACATTTTCTTTTTAAACAATGTGTTATACATCTCTTTTATTAGTAATAATATAAAATAATTTAAACTCAACATCATTTTCTAGCCAATGTGAGATATACATCTTCTATTGGTAATAATTGTAAAAATATTTTATCATATATATATATATATATAATTGGTAAGGAGTACTATGGTTGTGCCACCTCACCACCTTTGGATAAATCTTCATTCTAAAGCATCCATGTGGAAGCTTTAAAAACTTTTGGTTTTCTAGTGACTTTGAAAATCAACATCACTTTCCAACCAATGTATGATGCATTTCTTCTATTGGTACTTAATAATATAATTTTTAAAACCAACATCAATTTCTAACCAATGTGGGATACATCTCTTCTATTGTTGAAAAATTAGTGTTTTTTGTGAAAAAAATTATGTAACTTGAGGCACGAATTTCTTTACGTATCGTTTGTTTGTTTACGATTTTCATTGTTAATTAGCATGTGAATTAGATTGATTTTGATTCGGTTTATTTTTTCTTTTCAATTACGAATAAAAAATCGTTGATTTGCATTTTTTTCGATTTCGGATAAAACAACCGCTGCAAACTAGCGGATGTTTTATAAAACATCCGCTAGTTTGTACCAAAAGTGAGTATCTATTAAATGTTAAAAAGAGTACTTAGGTCATTTTATGCATTAAATGATGTTATGTTTAGGGTCACTCTTGTAAATGAAATAAGAAAACTTTAATAATTATAAAATAAAATTGAACTCGTTTTCTGATGAGTGATGAACCACAATTCATCACCTAATCTTACACATACCGGAAAAAGATGGTACAACTTATGATCATCATAGTAATAGTAATTTAACATTCTGGCTTTATTTATTGGTCTATGTTGATTCCTAATTCTAGATTTGGTTGAGTCATTTTCTGATTCTATTGTTCAGTACGCTAAAAGGTCTGCGTACCAATTAGTGTGGCAACTGTTTTAGAATCAAAGTGGTTTAGAATTGTTTAAGTGTTAGTTTAGGTGCGGTTTTGCAAGCTTCTGCAGCAGCCTTGGAAGAACAGCAGACTTTGAAGTCTGCTCAAAGTACAAAAAAATCAAAAATAGCCAAACCATGAAATTATGACACGTATACACCTATTCATATATTTTCGAAAATATCTAGTCATCATGTCTTCATCAGATTTCACTTTAAGGAAGTCAACTCTACATGCTGACAACTGTCCAGACTGTCCCCTGAAACCTGAGGTCTGAAGACATTATCCTTTTTGGCTAAGAAGACTTTCCAAGCTCCAGAACCTGCAATCTGAAACCTTACTCTATTTGGGAATATCTTATCTGCACACACTGCATCTCTGATGACTGTGGCTCTTACATCTCCCAAAACGCCGAATTGCATTCAATGCAATAGAACGTTGGACCCAGCCCTCTCTGCCTCAGTCCAACGGTCCAAAAGATCTCTCTGGTATTTATTCAAGTTTTGAAGATCTGAAGACATAACTCTTGCGCTTTAAACTCTCAAGCTTCATCTTCAACATTCAAGCATTCAAGAGATCAAAGGACAAGGACTAACACTTCACCAAACTCTCTGAAGCTGCAGATCTACCCGTCTTAAATTTGTTTCAGCTTCATTTAGTTTGTTTTTAAACTGTTCTTTACCTTAGCACGTGAGAGAACAATTAATCATTGATCGTTTCTCTCACCTTTATACACTTGGTTAAAAACTCATTTTGTACACGATCCATTAGAGATCTAACTCATAAACCTAGTGGATAAACAAGTGCACTTTTAAAATCCAAAGCTAACCACTTTGGTAGTGGATGTAGTACTATTTACAGTACGAACCACTTCAAATCACTGCGTTCTGTTTGAACTGTTCTTATCATTCTCATTAACTGCTTGTGCTTATCTGTTTCAGAATCTGTATTACCTTCACTGAATTGTCGATAGTTCAGATTCTCTTCTGTTTCCGCTGCCTTAACTTTTTCTAATTAAATCTTTCAAGAAAAACATTAAGAAATATTTACGAAAAAGTTTTTATCAACAACTAGGCTATTCAACCCCCCCCCCCTTCTAGCCTAGATTGAGTCTATTTTGGAACCAACAATCTACATCCAACAACTAATTTTTGTGAATAGTTAAACTTCTCTCTTTTTACATTCTAGTAAATTTAATCTGAATATAATAAATGTTGCTTCACGTGTACAGGTGACAAAATGGGTGTTATGGATAATAATGGGTTAGTTTATTATCCATGAAACCATTGATAATAAACTAACTCATTATTATCCATAACACTCATTTTGCCACCCCTATTCACGTGTATAAAAATATATGCATCATTAAAAAGCGAAAAAATAATATAACAAGAATTTGAGAATGCATGACGGTTCCAAACTGCTATTAAGCTTCCCTAGGAAATTTTAATTTTAATAGGACACTTTTTCTTTACAAAAAAAAAAACGGTTAATGTTTAACAAATTGTCTCTTCAAAATCACTTAATTCAATTCGTTTTTAGGATAATTATATTAGTACTACATTGCATATTCTATTGTGTTTGAGGCAACTTAATGCTAGTGTTCGAAATTAATTATGCATTCTATGTGTTTTTATTACCGAAATTATAAAAATGTTTATGCAAGATTCAAGATATATATTAATGATTTGTTTTCTATATTTGAACGTTTAGTGTTATTTAATTTTCCTTTGTTTAATTTTTAATTATATTTTTAAATTCGAATGAAATTTATAAATAATATATTTATTTTGTTAAATACAATAAATGCTTTATTATGTTAGTTTTTAGGATTGGTATTCATTTAATTCGAATGAACATTATAAGAAATTTAGTTTTTTTTTGTAGTATCACATTTGCGTTGTTATGTTAATGTTGTACCATGTTAATGATTTATGATTACTATTCATTTACTAGATTTAAAATGCTATTAAAAAGCCAAAAAAAATCATCAAAGAATCCGTATAAATTGTTATATTTTTATTTCAATTAATTATTTAGTTTGAACAAAGTTATTATTTATTTTTAAGGCAAAACACACAAACGGGCCACCCAACTTTGGACCATATTGCAATTCGGCCACCGAAAGTTTGGTTCATCTATTTTGGCCACCCTACTTTAGTCTAGTTGCAAGCGAGCCCATTTTTTGGATGGCCAGTGATTTCGCCGTTAATTCATGCTAAATGTCTATTTTACCCCTCAGAATATCAATAGAGGAACAATTATATTTAAAAGGGGTCAAACTGTAAATAATATAATTTAAGGGTTAAAGATCTGTTCATCTTCTCTCTCACACAAACACAGATCTGGTCGTGAGAAACACAGATCTGTTCCTAGAAACTCACCCACGGCATTGCTCCAAACCAACAACCCACCAAATTCATAGCTCCCACACTCACCGGTCGACACTTGGAATACTACCGAATCGAACCCACTTGATCTAGAACCTTAACTGAATCGAACCCATTTGGAATACAACCGTAAAAGTAGTTATTTTTTTAGAGAAAGAACTGCTAAATTAGACAAAGTCGTTAGATTCTCGGGGAGCTTCCCGGCCAATGCATTGTCGGAAAGATTGAGAAATTCAAGATTCCTAAGTCCTCCAACGAACTCCGGAAGCTCGCCGGAGATCAAGTTGTTGGAGAAATCAAGAAACCTGAGGCCGGAGGCCGGGTTGCGTTATAAAGAGACGAAGGAATGGACCCGTTGATGGAGTTGTTTGACAAGTCAACGCTCAGTAGGTGCCGGATAAGGCCGAGATCGTCGGGAATGGAGGCGAGAAGCCGAGAATTGAGGAGAGACAAGGCGTAACGCGGTAGATTGCGCCGAAAATGCCGCCGGGTGCACCGCAACGGACGCCAGTACCATGAACAGGTGTCTGGCCCGAGTAACTCCATTATCAAGAACACCAAACGGGTCACCGAGAACGTAGTATTTGAAAGAGAGCAAAAGAATCCCATCTCGTAGTGAGCCCAAAGGAATGGTTCAACAGAAGTAGAAGAAGAAATGCAAGAAATTTCGACCATGAATGGAGACGATCAAAGCCTGATAAACTCATGGTTTCTCACAGCAACACAACAACATCACTGTGTGTGTGTGAGAGAGAGAGAGAGAGCGGATATTAACTGAGATTTATGAGACATAGGGAGGTGGAAGATAAGATCTGTGTTTCTCACGACCAGATCTGTGTTTCTCAAGACCAGATCTGTGTTTGTGTGAGAGAGAAAGAGAGAAGATGAACAGATCTTTAACCCCCCCCCCAAAATTATATTATTTACAGTTTGACCCTGTTTTAAATATAATTATTTCTCTATTGATATTTATAAGGGTAAAATAGACATTTAGCATGAATTAACGGCGAAATCTGACGGCCATCCAAAAAATGGGCTCGCTTGCAACTAGACTAAAGTAGGGTGGCCAAAATAGATGAACCAAACTTTCGGTGGCCGAATTGCAATATGGTCCAAAGTTGGGTGGCCCGTTTGTGTGTTTTGCCTATTTTTAATATATATAGTAGCATGCAGCCTTGATTCCTGAAAACAAATTTATTGTGAAAGTGAAAATAATGAAAACAAAAATTTTTAAAAAGTACTGCAAGTTGGAAACATAACTAAACATTAAGAAAATTGCATTACGCACCTGAAATGGAAGATTATATAACTGATATATATAGTCTTAACTTCAGAGCTTATTAAGCCTTGATTGGATTGTCGTGGGAAGTCATTTTGCAAATATTTTTTTCTTACTTGACGAACATTACAATGTTCATCAAAGGAATAACAACTAATTTATATTGGATTCATTATTAAAATCCAGCTGATAATTGAATAGCGATGAGACTATTGATCTCCCCAAGGCGTGCAGGTACAACACCCAAAATTAATCATGCACGTTATTATATATATTTTGATGTTGTATTCAATTATTGAAATAAATAATTATATATTATTTACTTGAAATACTATTGTAGCTGAAGACACTAATAATATTTTTATTATAATACTTAGTGAAAATAATTCATATTCATTTGATTAATATATATGAATTCAATGGACTCAACATAAAAGATGAATACAAACATTTTTTTTGTTTATATATCATTTCAATACTAATGATCCAAATTCCATTTTATACTTCCAAAGCAAATCCATTCAATAATTATGGCCATTTTGATTTGTCATTTACCAAGAAAAAAAGATAAAAATACACAATAAAAGTGTTGTCATTTTTGAAAAGTTCATTTTAGTGGGAATTTTCCAAATGGTGCACCTCTCTTTATATATATCCCCATTAGACAACTTACAAGAACTGTCATACAAAAAAATGTTAAACTTTTATACATGTATGAGTTTCAACCATAAATCATTTTCTAGAAACTCATGATACTTTAATAAAATCAAACATCTTTGAACACATATTTCTCACGATTTAATGTACAAATACATGTAATGGAAACTAACCTGGATTCATGATGTCGACTTACAACTGTTATGGAAAGTGAAATTTTCGACTTTGCATTTCTCTTTAATTTCTCCTTGATGGCGAAGAGAATTTCCCTTTAATTTCTCTTTACTTTTCTTCTCCTTTCCTTTTGTAGAACATTATATATATATCTCTTAGTGTTTTGTTCTTTTTTTTTTCTTACATTTGGTTTGGACACTATATATAGAGATTAGGCTGGTATCTTCACAAAGAAGGAAACCAAACAAACCTTCTTGGTCCAAACTCCACGCCACCACCTCAAGGGAAAAAATGATCACTTTGATAAACATCATTGACTTTGTTCAATGATGTTTATCTTCAAGGAAAATGATATATACATATGTGTCCATTATTATGTATATATTATGAACAACTTTTGAAGGCATAGAAAGATGGAGTGCCACTTTAAAACTCCCAAACTTTAACATACTTTTATTCTCACTTAACCATCAAAGTGAGACATTTTATTGTTAAAACTTTATTTACCATTAATTCATATGGGTCAAATTCATATGAGTCATATTACGGAATAAATCCAACATTCTCCCACTTGGCCCATATGACGATTTGAGGATTCAACAACTTTAAGTGTATACAACGTTAAATCCACTTTAATGCCAATTTGACTTTCTTTTAATTAAGTCAAACTAATCGGATCATGGCGGTTACACATCATTAAATCGATATGTTCCCTTCCAAGTATCACAAATTAATTCAACTTAACTTTAACTTTAATGAGGTAAAAACATAAGTCTCAACCTTATTGTCTTCAAAGAAGACAAAACATTTCTTACATTAAATCGTACAATGTAAATAAGCAGAAACATAAAACATATACATGAGCTCAGAGTGTCATAACCTAAAGAGCAAAACAACTGTTATGTATATATATACACATACATGCCCATTATGTTAACAAGGACTTTTCCGTGATACCCATCATATCGACATGACTATGAAATATCTTAGGTGGTAATCCTTTTGTTAATGGATCCGCTATCATCATGTCGGTGTTAATATGCTCTATAGACACTCTTTGTTTCTAAACTTTTTCTTTAACAACCAAGTACTTTAATTCCATATGTTTAGCACCTTTAGAGTACTTGTTGTTCTTTGAGAAGAAAACAGCTGCGGAGTTATCACAATAAATTCTTAGTGGCTTAGCTATACTGTCGACAATTCCAAGCCCTGAGATAAAATTCTGCAATCACAATCCATGAACCTTGGCCTTAAAGCATGCCACAAATTCAGCTTCCATAGTGGACGTAGCACTGACAGATTGCTTTCCACTTCTCCATGAGACTGCTCCTTCGGCTAAAAGGAACAAATAGCCAAATGTTGACTTTTTGGAGTCAACACATCCGACATAATCTAAATCTGAATAGCCGATTACATCGAGGTGATCAGACCTCCTATATGTGAGCATGTGATCTTTGGTGCCTTATAAGTACTGAAGAACTTTCTTTGCGGCCTTCAAGCAAGGCGTCTATGGTCTATTGCAGGATTACTTTGATATCGACCCAACATTCCAACAAAGAAAGCTAATATCGTCAAGTCTGTATACATTAAGCTCCCAACCAGGCGAATAGAGTACATTTCCTTCCGCTCCAAATCATTCTTACCGAGACATTGCATTAGATCGAACTTGTCCCCTTTTGTATTGGAACTATCCCGAACAATTCTCCATTTTGAATCTCTCTAGAACTTTATCAATATAGGCCTTTTGAAACAATCCTAACAATCCATGTGACCTGTCACGGAATATTTTTATTCCTATCACATAGGATGCCTCACCTAAATCTTTCCTTTC
Source organism: Codonopsis lanceolata (assembly GCA_013146195.2). NCBI lineage: Eukaryota > Viridiplantae > Streptophyta > Magnoliopsida > Asterales > Campanulaceae > Codonopsis > Codonopsis lanceolata. The sequence goes on along the minus strand of JABEVN020001792.1, from coordinate 3,144 downwards.
AAAGTTCTTAAAGAGAAATTCCTTTACGTTATGTAACATTCCAATATCATTTGCAGCAAGCAATATATCATCGACATACTGTAGACACCCCAATTTCGTACCCCAGATATATGACATGACAAAAAATATCAAGAACTGTTAAAACATTAACAAATGTCAAGTTACCGGGGTCAAAATTGCAAAAGGACAAAGCAGATGCACAAAAGGACAAATTGCGGGGGGCCAAAGTGTCAAAAATGAGCAATGATTGAGGTTTGGGCACCACCTACCAGGTTTGGGTGTGGCGCCCAAACCCCTATAGGGTGGCACCCAAACCTCCTTTCCCCAGCACTATTCAACGCAAAGTTTGCCGTAAAATGCAATTCATCGAACGCGGTGTACAACTCTCTGATGCACGGAAGGAAATCTCAAAATTCCAGCGATGTCCCAGCCTCCTCCTATAAATAGAGGCCTCCGGCTCCTTCATTCAACACACTGCAAAATTTCTCTCGCTGCTCAAGAAATAAACACCGATAGATAAATTTCTAAAGCCTCGAAACCCCGCCAAACCTCCGCCAAACACAAATCCAACCGGTAGAAGTGTTCCTTAGCCCCTCACTAGGTATCCACCCTTTTTCCCGGTCCAAAAATCGTGGATAAGCAGTTGCTGCCTCGATTTAAAGGCCAAAATAGCTGATAGTAAGCCGTTACTCACAAAATTTAGCCTTTTCCAGCCAAACAACAACCGAATAAAGCAGCTACCCCGCCCGATCCCGAGGCGAAAAGTAACTTCAGAGCGCTTACGCCTGTGCCCAAATTTACACACACACAACTTCAACCGACTGACTGCACTGAAAAAGACTCTCTCTCCCCGAGGACAGGCGAGCACACCCCTACGCCGCTTGTAAGCTTTTATTGTTAAAGTTTTTATTTCTATGTAATAGTATTATTTCCAGTCCGGCCCAATGTAAATATATAAGCAGCAATTGTGCTGCCCGGATTTTATTAAGAAATAGTACTAAATGTAGCCGTTATTATGGCAAAATATTTTTTTAGATGAGTTTGTATTTATTTATTTTATTCAATAAAGTCTTTATTTGTAAATGTACTATTTCCGATCCGGTTCAATATAAAAAATATAGCAGTTATCTTTGCCGGATTTTGTTAGGAAATAATACTAAAAGAGCCGTTATAATGGCCAAATATTTTTAAATGTATCTGTAATTATTGGAAAGAGACAAACGGCCGCGAGTCCAGTAAATAATGTGGCCACGAATGTATCTGCTTAATTTTCCCTTGTCAAAATAAGACCTTATTTATTTGCTAAGTGAATGTGACAATAAGCATACTTGACCAAAAACGCTGAGACCGAAAGGCGAGTTGGGTGCCTAGCACCTTCCCAACTCGTAACTTAGCCTCCGAACCCGCTTTCTAAAATCTCGGTTTTCTTTTCCGGTTTTCCTTTATTTTTGCCTTAAAATAAAGGTGGCGACTAAAACATTTTTGATCAAAGGGGGCCTCGCAACATCTTTCTTTGCACTTTCACGTTCTCCCTAAATGAGGAGAATGAGAATGGAAAGGTGATGTATTTCTATGTCTTGGTATCCCGAAATAATGGATAACTTGGTAGAAAATCCAAGGCACTCATAGTGATCCAAAATAGGCCATAAGGCTATTTTCATAAAATTCATAGTGGGGCGCGCAATATTCTTTCTTGCACTTCTCTATTTTCCACTGAAAGATAAAGGGAGAATGGGAATGGAAGAGTAATGCATTCCATATCTGTTATCCACGAAATAAGGGATAACTTGACATGGAAAACCATAAGTTCTCATATTGGATACAAAATTCACTCAGCAAGCGAGATGCACATTCCAAGCGTGCTAATATAGGCAGACACTCCTCCTCGCACTTTGATTTCGTCTTCCCTAAACAAGGGAGGGTGGAGCGAGGCGGTGGTGTCCCGTCACTGCGTCTGGCACCCCTATCCATCAGGCGCGGGGCGGGCACACATTCCGGGAACCTCACGATTGGCGACTGGCTTGGGGATGTTGTTTTATTTTAAATAAAATGGAGGGGCGGACTACGCAAAATAAAACTTTTTTGTTTATTTGTTTAAATTTGTTTAACGGCTGCGGTATGCTTGTCATATTAATTCACGCATTTGAACCAAAGTGTTCCCATTACGGTCGTGGCCACATTTGTGGATATGATCCTCCATCATCTCGATTCCGATGCCCGCATTAAGACAGGCATGTTTAAGAGTAAAAAAAAATATATGTATATATACATTTTGTTAAAACAAAAAAAATATATGTGTATAAATATATATATATATGTCAAAAAAAAAAAATGATGCGCAAGTTCAAAAAAAAAAAATCTTCAACAAAAAAAAAAATATATATATATATATACACATAAGACGGTCTAAGTATATTGTTTGAAACTCCATTGATACCCTTAAAGCATTCTGAATAGAGTGTGGTATCGCCGGGGCATACATGGCACGCGCGTGCATTTTGGCGATCGAAAACCTTCAAACACTATTATTTATATATGATGTATATATAATATTTTCTTTTATATCCGGGCAGCACAACAAAAAGGGCTGGGGCTTCTTTCAAAAAAAAAAAAAAAAAATCCTTTCATTTCCAGTCTTATATTATTTTATTCTGCTTCATCTTCATTCTGCAAAATATACATATGTATATATATATGCATTCGTTCCGTCATTTTTATTTTGGGGGTTAGGACCTATTTTCTAAAAAAAATAAAATAATAAATAAATAGATTCCCCACTTTTCTTTCTATTTCTTGATGGTATGCTTGCTTGCTCTCGCTTAAGCTAAAAAGCCGAGAAAATCCATACACAACAAGAAAACGGGCTATATCATTTTTATTTTATATTTCTATCTAAAAAAAAAAATTTTTTTTTTGCTTTTTAGATACATTTTGCGTGCACATCATATAAATATATTTCGAGCGCTGCCCTACACCATGGCCGGCCTACTTGCGTAAGCCAACGTTAGGCTGCATATAAATTTGAGGACACTAAAGACCGACCGGTTTTGCATTTTAAATTATGGGTCAGCCCGATCAAAAAAAAAAAAAGTCACGCATAAAGTCAAAAAAAAATGTGCGCAAGTCAAAAAAAAAAATCGCAAG
>JABEVN020001791.1:0-23621 GCA_013146195.2 Codonopsis lanceolata | reverse complement strand
TTTTGTAATAATTAACCTCGCGCCATTATATAGCCTAAGTGGAATGGTCAATGTTACGAAGCAACATTACCGAGTTCCAACCTTAAATTCAACTCATGATTTGAGATTACCAAACTCGAAATTCGCTTTGAAAATTCAGGAGTATGTATATCATTCAATAGATCAACGTTTCTATCAGAATGACACGGAGAATCTGAGCTCAAATACAGTCTTCCTTTAGCAGCGTTCTTCGATATCATGCAATCATTTATTGAATTAATCACATCAAGAGTCGGAGCCAGAATAGCTCTCTCTTCCAAAAATAATGAGTCGTCAGGGCTGCTTTCAAATAAAAGTTATGTACTTTGTACAATTGCAGCAATTGGATCGTCGAATTCAGGAATATCAACAGAAGCACCATCGTCATTTGGTTCACCAATTTTTCCATCGCCAATCTTCGCAATCCAATCAAAGAAAGCAGTTTCAATTCTTCGTAACTCTCGTTGGATCTCATACTTTGTAATCTCATATTAGTTGTCAACCTTAATACAGTACAATCCCTCCACAAATACGATGAATTAATAGTGGTATGAACTATGTCTTGTCTACTTCCTTTTGGAATCACAGGCAATATCTGCCGAAAATCTCCACCAAACACAATTGTCTTGTCACCAAATGGAATATTACCTATCGATGGATGTATAACTTTTATGATATCTCTCATACTGCGATCCAATGCTTCAAAACAATGCTTATGTATCATCGGAGCCTCGTCTCATACAATTAGTTTGGCCTTCAATAGAAGTTCGACGAGAGGACTACCTTGCTTTATGTTGCATGTTGAATCTTCATTCAGATTAAAAGGAATTGAAAATCGTGAATGAGCAGTTCTACCACCGGGCAACAAAAGAGAAGCTATACCACTCGATGCCACATTTAATACGATCTCTCCTTTTGCTCTTAACTCAGCAGATAGAGTTTTCTATATGAATGTTTTTCAAGTACCTTCATAACCATAAACAAATAAAATCCTTCCAATATCTGAATTAACTGATTCAATAATAGCTTCATAAACATGGAGTTGTTCATCATTCAAATTTGACACAAAATTTGTGTATTCTTCTACCAAGCTTATTCGATCATAACATATTTCCTCATTTAACAATCTATTACGCGAGAAATTGAAAAACTGATCATCTGGGAATGACATTGTCTGAAACTCGCAGAGACTCCTTCCAATACCCCTTAAAATCTTCTCAACTTCAATAAGTGCATAGTTTTTTATTTGATCCTCATTTAATTACAATCTTACAATATATAAAGAATGAAAATATATAAATAAAAATAATAAAAATATATAAATAATAATAATAATAGAGATAGGTAACAAATCAATATTTGTAAAAGTAGTAATTGTTATATACCTTAATGTTGAAGCAAATTACGTTGATTGTACAAAATGTCATACGATAGATACGACAAACACGTATCCCAAACTACTTCAGGTCGACTCATGGATCCAGATGATAAAATGCTGGAAAAAAGAGTTCTTAAGGATTGAGCAGATGCCCATTGGCTAGCCTCAATGATCTCATCGATATACTCTTTATCATCATTTAACAATCCTAGTGCATAGCAAGCATCTCGAAAAGAACAATACTGCACCCTATTGATTAAACGCAAATCATCATAGAAAGTGGCTCCACGTACAACATTCAAAAGGCATCTCAAATAGTACAAATCGCCAGATCCAGGAGAGAACAAAGAAAATTCGTCCAATTGCATGACCAATTTTTCTTACAGTCCATTTACATGATTTGGAATTCCAAACAATTTTTTTGAGAAATTATGCATATGTTAATTCCATTGCTTCCTCATATTTCTTATTAGCTTCAATCCACCCCAAAAACATGCTCTGCTTAATTGATTCTCGATTCATCAAAGTGTCAATTTTATCAGAATTCGAGAACACAACACTCTGTTGATTCGGAAGATGAAATTTTAGACGCACTACCGAGGGGTCTTTGTATTGTATTTCAAAATCCAAAAATTCTCCAAGTGGCTTCACAATATGAAATGTATCTACAATCATAATACAAATTAACTTCGTTGATATTCTTTTCCTAATTATCATCACTTGAGCTCTGATAAAATGTCGCAGTCACACGATTGTTGCCTTTGTTTATGTACTTAAACAAATATTTTATTGCACGTGATTGATTACGCTACTCAACATTCAAATGAGCACCATAAGTAATCAATAAGTATCGATTACGAGGAACGACATGTCTATTGTCAAAAATGACTTCATTATTAACAATCGTTCTTCCATTATCTCGTCGTTTGTACACTGGATATCCATCTTCATCAATTGTGGTTGTTTCAACAAAAAATTTCGGAAAATGTTTTGAGTAACGACCATTTATCATGCAAGGAGAGTTCTTTCGATCACCACCACAAGGACCATGTATCATAAAATCTCAAACTGCAGCATAGTAAATAGGATCCTCTTGTTCATTGGGAATCTCAGCCGAAATGATACGATCAATTACTTCTGTTGTTGGAGCTTTGTCTTCGATAGAAAGGAACAATAATATGTGAGCATGTAGCAAACCCCTCTTTTGAAACGCTATGGTATAAATTACTGTAAAAATAAAACATGTATAAACAATTATAAGCGAAAATAGTTTAGAATTTTAATAAAAATAAATAAATTTTATATAGATATTATCAATATAATGTATCTGGTTGAACATTTCCGAAAATCGTATTTTTACGAAGGTCTTCCAGCAACCCATCAAGTTTAACTTTAAATACTCTGCAAACAATATATGGACGATCTTCGGGCTTTAATTCACGTTCTTCAACAAATCTAACAATTTCAGGCCATTTGGGATTACACGTAAACGTGAGGAATAGATCTGGGTAACCTACCCATCTACATATTGTCATAGCATCTTGATAGTTCTGTATCATATATCTGGCTCCTCCGGTAAAAGAAGAAGGCAATATTATTATTTTCCCTTGAATCGACACATCAGTTTCACCACGTAACAAAGCGTCATGCAACCCTTGGTACATTTCACAACGTAGTTGCTTCTAATGCAATCAAACGAATAGTAATCGAGAACTCTCGACCATAATGTACGCATCGACAACAAATTGTTGAAATAGTCTTCCAGAAAACAATATAGTTGTCAGCTCACAATCTCTTTCATGCAATCTATTGGTGAAAAAATCTATAATACTAACTCTTTTCCTTCCTCCTTCACTTTATTTTAACTCGGAATACAAAATATCTTCTATGTATCAGTCTTTGTCGTACGGAAAAACCAAGAGATATTGAAGAGAAAGATAAGCAGGATTCAATTCATTAATGCGCTTAAGTTGCCCCGTTTGCATCTCAACTAAAATATCTCTTTCACCCAACATCTTATCAAAATCGCCAACAACTAAAGCAGCAACTTCAGGTGTAGTCGGGAGATTGTACCTTCTTGCGTCACCACAACGTCTACCTATCAATTTTAATTTCACATCTAATCTTCCTTCATCAACCATTTTATCTTTAGTTATTCGAAACGATTTAACCAAAACATTACTTGTATCTAGCATTGTCTTCAATTCAGATACAATTTCGGAATGTAGATCGTTATAACTGGAATCTTGCATGAATAAATAATTGTTGCAAACTCTTTTTTATTTACCTAATCAACACTCTTCATTTTCAAAAAGTTTGTTGATTTGTCAATTAGTTGAGTGCCTTATCCCAGATTAAGAATCAGGCATTCCCCGTGCCATCAACAATCCGAACATGCAACTTATATCTAAAAAGAAAAAAATGATAAGAATTTTGAAACTTAACTTAAGAAAATATAATTATAAAAGCATTTGACTAACCTTATATTGCCATTATTTGCTAAAACTCCACATCTTTCGCAATAAAAAGAGTCTGCAACTTGCATCATTTTTCTTGGACATTTTTTGCAAGAAATATAAAACCAATCCACATCTGACTCCACTTCTACTATGTTTCCCAACACCCAATGTAGTCCATCCTAATCAAACAATTATATGTTAGAACTTATTTAAACTTAATTATTATTATAAAATCTTTTAGAAGAACGTAGTTACTTCTTCAATCTCATGAATTTGGTCAATAATTCGAATTAGATGTTTTGATGCCTCTAAATCATCTTCGAGTGTTGTTGATGAAGTTAAAGAAATGTAGCTAATTGGAGTGATTGATTTTCCATCAAAACCATACTGTTACAAATGAATAACATAATTTGTTAGATATTTTGTATATATTATAATTAGATATCATTCATAAGAATATAATGTTTATACCTATTTTGAAAATCACTTATCTCTGTTATATCTTCATTTATAATAATTCTCGAGACATGAAATATACTTGATAGTCGAGTCTCTCCCATGAAAACTTTAACCCGAAACATTTGAAGTATTAAAATAACCATTGGATCTCTATTTGTTTCCAAAAAAATTGTTAGTTAATCAACTAATTCACCCCACAATGTGCATGATACTGATTTTCCTCTACAAAAAAATTGTGAAAGAAATTATATAAGAATTATCATAATTTAAGAATAATGTAAAACAAACATTTTAATATTTATCATTACTCAACATCTTCAAGAACTAAGTCCAACATCTTTGTTGATTTTATATGAATTTCTTTGACTTGAGGTGAATACTTCGAAGCCAATTTTTCAATTACATCTGCAATACAAAAAAAAAAAAAAGAGCATAAAACGTTGCTATAACAATTTATAAAATAATTTAAGTTGGGCGAGTATGTAGAAATTAACAATAAGTGTGATTACCAAATATGGCGTTCTCATCTTTAACGTCCAGTTTGGAGACTTCTCTAAATGATTTAAATTAAAAAACTTTCCTTGGAAATGTTTGTTCAAAAATTTCAGTCACTTGTGTTTTGGGTATAAAAATAATTTTATACTTTGATATAGTTGGGCTAATTCTCCATAAATTTGCAGCAACAATAAATGTTTTTATTACATATAAGTGAAATAGTTTAAATTTTGACTCATATTTTTCTATGTGTGGTCCTTTAATTGTTGCCACAATCTGTGAGCCCTGCAAAAAAAAAGTATTAGAAAAAAATATTAGAGGCTTTAAATGAATTAATGAAATAAAAAATGATTTATGACATATTAACATACATCTACCTTTTCGTTATAGAACATGCATTCAACGCTATAAAGACTTGTGTTGTCTTTAAAACATTGGTGTTTGAACAATCTGCATAGTCGTCGCTTCATTGCCCTTTCGATCTTGTTGGGACTAATATCAGTAATCATGCAAAATAGTATAAGCATTTTCTTGTATATATTTTCTTTTGCAATATATGTTAGATGTGGACTTAATCTGATAAATGAGCCCTTATTTATATTGGAGTTTTGAAATGAATTCTTGAGAATGGTCCATATGCCTAAGCTGTTCATATTTAGATCTTTAAATTATAGATATATTTGTTTCTTTATGTATTCAATCACATTCAATTAATCTATATATTGGAATACCAACAACATAAATAATTCAGGACATTTTATGTATTTGTATTTTTATGAATAGATTCTCATTCATTTAATATATTGTTATACCTCATGTAGCTCAAATAAATTCGGATTACTTTTATGTTACTAATTATAAATAGTGTCAGAAATCAATAATGTTAATCATGTTGTTTATCTGTGATTAATTTTCTACATTAATCAATGTAAAAGAAGACAAATAGTTTATTGTTATACTTCCAGTAGCTCAAAGAAATTCGGATTATATTTATATTACTAATTACTAATTATAAATAGTGCCAAAAATCAAGAATGTTAGTCATGGTGTTTAACAATTTTTGTAATTAATTTTCTCTATGAACCAAAGAAGACGAACAGTTTATGAAATTATGACTAATACATTAGTGAAATAATTGGGATTACTTTATTCTCCATGAATCATCAATATAAATGAAGTCAAAATTTTAAATAGTTATATATTATTTTATTGTTATACTTCCATTAGTTCAAAGAAATTTGGATTATATTTATATTACTAATTACTAATTATAAATAGTGCCTAAAATCAAGAATGTTAGTCATGGTGTTTAAGAATTTATGTAATTAATTTTCTCCATGAACCAATACAAAAGAAGACAAACAGTTTATGAATTTATCTATTTAATAAATTAGTCAAAATATTACGATTACTTTTCCAAGACAATCTGATATTAATACATAAATATAAATGTTGCCAAATCTGGAAAGTGTATTTTGACGGGAACTTTTCAGTTTTGGCTCCTCTCCTTTTATATATGTATAGATGTTTCTCCCCTTTCAAAAGTTAAAGTATAAAAGTGTCATTTTATTACTAATAATATACTAAAAGTGCCACTTTATTAAAAAAAATTAACTTCCAAACAGGAATTGTTTACCCTAAACGGAGGGAGTATAACATTTCTATTAGGGTTGTTTGGATGCGTGTATTTAGAATGGTGTGTTATTCAATTATAATTTTAGTTTATACTTAAAATTAAAATTTAACAAATGTTTAAATAACTAGTCTAGCCTAGTGGTAATTATTATTACTTATTTAATAATATAGGAGAAATTGACGGCTGGTTCCTTTCTCAAGTTTATAACCTCTAAAGTCTCATATGTGTTTTTTCGACCGTTAAAATTTATTTTCGTGAAATTGTTCCTAAAATGTCTACATAAGAGAAATTATAGCTGCAATTCACAGGGACGAAGAAGAAGACAGTGAGGGAGGTCGGGTGGTGAAGAACACTTGTGTGTTTACCTTGGATTCGATTAATCCACTGCCCTAACCTAACTTCTCAATCATTTTTCCCTTCATCATCTTCAGTTTCAACAGTGTCTTCTTATTCTTCAGTAGTGTCTTCTTTTTCTATGTGTTGTATTATTATGCATGTAAACTATTCGATAAAATACATGAATAGAAATTTGTTTATTGTTGGACCACGTTTTTGAATTTGGATGTAGGAAAGATGCATATCATTTGTTGATGTGTACTAGAAAGAAGGTACATGAAGGTATGCTTCATTATAATTTTGTAGGGCGATGCAAAATTGGATTATGTTATTAAAATTAATGCATCGCAGTGCAAAAATTTATACAACACAATACAAAATTAGATTATGTAATTAAAATTAATATATCGTCGTGCGAAAATTGATGCAGTGCGATGCAAAATTAGATTATGTAATTAAATTGATGCATCACGATGTAAAAATTGATGCACTTTAAATTGATACATCGCGATGCAAAAATTGATGCAGCGCGATACAAAATTAGATTAGGTAATTAAATTGATGCATCGCGATACAAAAATTGATACAATTTAAATTGATACATTGCAGTGCAAAAATTGATACAGTGTAAATCATTTACGTAAATGCTTAAGTGATTTGTAGCGTGCATCGGGCTCATTAAATAATTTGTTAGGTCAAGTTTAAGTGCAAACTCAACTTAATTTAAGTCCACGAACAAATCTAATAGCAACTGGCCTATCCATTTAAAATTAATCTCCAGGATACTAACTATAAAAAATGAACCGAGTAAATAGCCTAGACATAAAACTCAGCTACCACTAAAACTAAACTCTTCCCATTAATATCAAAGCACTTTATTGGCATTCAAATTCACAATTCGATTCGGCTTGAAAATATATTAGGGCGTTCTCAAAGTCAGAATCTTTTATGTGTGGTGTAACACTTTTCATCTCAATCGGATACTGATGATTGATTGATGCGATGAGTGGAGATGAAAGGTGAGTACCAGGATGAAGTGGTATAAGAGATCTGGACTCGTTCTCAAGTTTGACTCATTTATTTCTCGGGATAATGTTATGAAATAACAAAAATCAAGAAAAAGAAAATATTTTGGGTAACAACTAACAACAGTCCCAACCCAATCAATAAAAAGCACAACTAAAATGATGATAAAAGAAAAAAATCTAGAAACCAAAATATCTAGGCTGAATATTCTTCAATCTTTTATCCCAATGCTACTACTAATGCTAGATCCTGAATTTGCATGAAAGACTCGGGTCAAAAATATGGCTACCTCTTTCGTCCCAAATCATCTATATCCAGTGGTGCCAAATCCACCTCTAGTTTCATCACACCTTCTTAGATCCAAAGAATCCCATTTCAAGGTACCATAACTTACCTTTTCCATTTTTGAGCATTGAAAAGAAATGGTTTGTGTCGATTCTCGGCCTATGTATTTAAGAATTACCTCTCTCTCGTGTACTGATCACATGAATCGAAATCTGGGTACATTGGTACCCGGATTTAAGATTCTATCTCTTGCACACACAATTAGTTTACTCCTCTTATCGATTCTGGTTTATTTGTCATCATGATGGAGGCAGAGATCTGCTGTAATCAGATGTTGTGTAGGGAATACTGCTCAAAGACAGAGAAGAAAGAAGAATTACTATGAGTTGCTTGGAGTATCTCCTGAATCCAATCCCCAAAAAATCAAAGAAGCTTACAGAAAATTGCAGAAGAAATATCACCCAGATATAGCTGGCCAGAAGGTCAGATTTCTTTCCCTTTCGTGTGCCTCTCTCTCTCTCTCTCTCTCTCTCTAGACTTAAGGGTATTGGTATTGCTTGTTTCAGGGACATGAATATACCCTGCTGCTTAATGAGGCCTACAAGGTGCTGATGCGAGAAGATCTCAAGAAAGATTATGATGCCTCACTTGGCCACACGAGAGTTGGTTTGGGGAGCAATGTGTCTGGCTTGGGTTACAGCTCCTGGAATGGACCTGTTCGACCCCAAGCTCTTTTTGTTGATGAGAGTGCTTGCATAGGTTGGGATTTCTTTCGATGAAGACTGTAAACTTTTCTCACCATTAATTCTCATAGTTACATGTGCAAACTAGGACATGTGATTGAGTCAAGCTCAAGTCAATTACTCCACCACAAACTATAGACGATCCAAGGTGGACTCGTCTACGCCTCGAGCTAAAATCACGTTCAGGTTCGACTTGCAAACAACAAGAGTCGAGCCAAGTCGAGCATTAAATGAGCCAGCTCAGTTTTTAAAACAGCCCTAATCTGCAACAATCATCATCGTCATCCTCATTTAACTCTTGTATCTGAAATGATCACAGGGTGCAGAGAGTGTGTGCATCATGCTAGCAGCACATTCGAGATGGATGAAACCCATGGAAGTGCAAGAGTCAAGGTTCAATTTGGAGATGATGACAGAAACATCAAGGTAGTCTATATACGAGTACTGAAACAAGACAGTAATACAAAACGCAGAAACATATTTCGGAAACACCTTAACTTTTTTGTAAGTTACAGATTTCAGTTGATTCATGTCCTGTCAACTGCATCCATTATGTGGAGCGGGAAGAGTTGGCGGTGCTTGAGTTCCTAAGTAGACCCCAACAGAAAGAAGGATATGGCATATTTGGACAAGGCTGGGAAAGACCTGCAAATGTATTCCTGGCAGCCAAGTCCTTCGACAAGAAGCTGAAGCAGCAAGCTGAATCCAAACAACGAAATGGTAATTATAACTCTAACCTTGGTGAATCCACTACAATTCCTTATCTGTTGACTAGTACTTAAATCTAAGACTTCTTTTGATTTTTCAGTTAGGCCAGATGTTGAACAAGAAACCCAGGCTCAAGCACAAGCTCGAGAAAGTGCAAGCTTAAAGCTGAAGATGGAGGGATTTTCAAGAATTTGGAATTGGATGAAGGGAATCTCAGTCCAATAAACAGAAGATATATGCTCATGGTCCCACACATTGGCAAGAATGATACATCAACTTGGATTGATAATCTTATGCGGTAAATGTCCATGGCGAACAAAAGGACAATTGGTATAATTGTGAAGACGAATAAATAAAGATCGAGGGAAGTTACCAAACATGTCTATTGCATATGTTTAGAGTACTGCAAATAATGCAGTTCTTCATTCAGAACTTTGGTTCTTGCTGATGAAAAATGTAGATATAACTTATCAGCAGTAATTATATTCTAATATTCCAACGCAATATCTGTGATCAAGCTTTCTATTGCATGACATAGAGTAACACAGTAAATCATAGACAATTTATTCTTGGTTAGACCGTTCTTTTCTGTATAAATCTTAAAGCATGATACATTTGTTTAAGTAAAAGAAAAGATAGGTTAGGAAAAGAAGAAGAAACAATGGAGTTCCATGAATTGCACTGATAATCCACAACTGCACACGAGTGATGTTCACAAACATCAAAGTTCAACATATGTATGCAGTATGCTTGGTCAATAACTGAGTCGTCACAGCATCAAAGTCAACCCAAACTCTCTGAGTCGTGATATTATTACATGCTACCTGCAGATGCTTATCTTCGCCCTCAGACAGCTCAAACCATTGGAAAATTCCAATAAGCTACGTTGATAAATGAAGCCGGCATTTTCCTGTTCCAGCACAAACTGAACACTCCTCCGCATCTCCAGCAACATGACTCAAGCAGTGTTTGATTCGGTCATTCACAACATCCTAAGATAAGAAAATTCACAATGTTTGATTACCTACATTTATAAGCAAAGCCAGAGCCATAATTTTGAAGCAAGGGGGTCACTTTTCCTTCTTATTGCATATTGACTACAATTTTAGAATGGAGCAAATCTAATTGCAATAGAGTTACTTATCCAAATCGAGGACTCTTTCATTGTAATATTACCCCTATAGATCTTCACAACACCTACCACACAGCATTAAATATTTACTTTTTTCTCAAAATTAAGGGCATTTCCCCCCCCCACACTAAAAAAAAACAAATGCAGGTCATACCACAGGGTGGCTTCGCCACTGAATATATGTATTTCATCAAGGATAGTTTCAGATACTTTAGTCAAGACTGGGTCATAAAAAAGAGAAGTGAACTCAATAAAATAGAAGAAAGATGGAGAATTTTCATACCACAAGTAGCCCATGCAGCCCAAGAGGTGCAGTTATGATATATGATACACCTGGATGCTCCTTTGCAGCATCTGCAGTTAAAGACGGAATATCCTGCAAAATAATGTTGTCATTATGTATTCTGCTAACTTCCTAGTATCGTAACTAGAAATTACATCCATTGTCTGGTACCAGAGAACATTACACTCATATACCTGTTGCCAATGTCGCCCGGGGAAGAGGAAAAACGGGCTTACAATTACACGATCCGCTCCTCTTTGAACACATGAGCTAAATGCATCTTTTATTGATGGTTCTGCCAGCTCCTACTCATATAGAAATATGTTTCTAGAAACGTAAATTTGATTTCAAATATAATGAAAAAACAATAAAGCATAGCAAAAAATCAAGAATGCAAAATGATTACACAAATTGTAAGAATACTGAAAAACATAAATTTGTGACGGGTTCTGCAAACCCATTTCTAATGGCATGTTATACATTGCAAGCGATAAACTCAACTACAAACCTGAAACTGTGCTCAAAATAAATGGCTATAAAAGTATGCCATAACAGACTGCCTCGTTCCTCCAAAAAATAAGTGAAAAAATAGAACTGTAAAGATATAACTATTCTTATTTACGAAATGGGAGCATAATTTTTAATTTTGCCTTAACTAATAGTACTATTTGACCATTGTGTGTGTTATTCTCCCTTGGTACATAAGCCTTTTTGTTAACGAAAAACAAACAAATAAAACTTTGGGCAGCTCCCAAGACTATAATTGAAGGACATCATCTGTTTGGTAGTTCTTATGGGACTCTGATTCAAAATCTTTCACATCAATCATCATGCACTCAAACACAACCAGGAATCAGCACCTCATTAGGCCATTACTAATCAGTTTTGGCCATAAATCCCCTCCTCATCCTCCCCCCACACACACACACACCAACACCTTGCAAAGCTAATACTAGAGAGGACTCAAACTCAGTCAGAATGGCAGAGCATTCCCAGCTTCACAATGGGGGGAAGGAGCATGAGTGAAAAATGTTTCAATCTGCAAGCATCAAAAGCTAAATACATAAATATGTTCTTATAGTAGAGTATTACTTAATTTAATCAGCACGTACACAAATAACATATGTTATAATAATACAGTCTATCCAAATAAAAAATAATAATAATAAGCCCTTTTATTAACGAAGAACAAACAAATAAAACTTAGGGCATTCCTTTTAGAAGTATGAACAGTAAAGCTGCAAGAATTAAACCACTAAACCATTTTCCACAGCTCCCAATACTATAATTGAAGGACATCATCTGTTTGGTAGTTCTTATGAGACTCTGATTCAAAATCTTTCACATCAGTCATCATGCATTCAAACACAACCAGGAATCAGCACCTCATTAGGCCATTACTAATCAATTTTGGCCATAAATCCCCTCCTCATCCCCCCCCCCCCACACACACACACAACACCTTGCAAAGCCAACACTAGAGGACTCAAACTCAGTCAGAATGGCAGAGCATTCCCAGCTTCCCAGTGGGGGAAGGAGCATGAGAATGAAAAATGTTTCAATCTGCAAGCATCAAAAGCTAAATACATAAATATGTTCTTATAGTAGAGTATTACTTAATTTAATCAACACATACACAAATAACAAATGTTATAGTAATATAGTCTATCCAAAAAAATAATAACATATGTTGTAGAGTACACCTAAGCAACGGAGCATGATCACATTAAGAGCATAAAGAAATACCATATGAGCAGGCTCTACAATTGGATACCCAGTTTCCTCGATGAACATTGTCACAAACTCATCTGAAAACCATAAAAAAAGTAATCACGAGCTCGTTGACTAAACTAACATCAAAGTTCGAGTCCATCACACCAATTTGAGCAACGTGGGTAAAAAATAATGAAAACAGTTGCGCTGAATTTGCTTACTTAGCATAAGATTAGACTCATTTCGCCTCGACCCATGGTCGACAATGATCACACCATCTCTGCTGCCAACGCCATGTCTGTCCTGTCTAAACCCATCACCATTTGCAGTTGCCAAACACAATCTTGGTGGTAAATGTCTGCTATTTGTGGGATATTTACGTAATTTTACAAGCCCAGGAAGTACCCAGCCAGGGTTTCTTCCACTCCCTCTAACTATAGGGCTTTGATTGTCCCAGGAAAAAAGTAAACATCAATAGTAAAATGAAAGTACAGAATTCATCTTATACCAGAAATTAACCAAAAAAATAAATAAAATTGGATTCAAATTACAGGCTTTGAATCACAATTGAGTTTCAAAACCAAAATGGTGGGTAAGATAACAATGCAATTCTTTTAAACAACAAAGGGTTTGCCTAACATGTGTGGAAATTAAACACGAATAGTAAATTTTGTATCGACAATCACGCTTTCGCAATTTCCAAGGCAACTATCCAAATTATCGCAAGACAATATCAGCCAAGTACAAAAATGGAGAGGGGAAAGTGAAGGTCGGGGAGAAAGTGTACCTTTTTACGGTCAATTGAGAGGGAACAAACGATGCCTCCATTGAAACTCAGCAGGCTAAAGTTTTGTTTGAAGGAGACTAGAGAGATAAACATAGGAATGATTCTAGTAAACGCCGTCGTATCAGTTCTTTACAGGTAAGGGTGAGCTTGGTCCGGTTCGGTCCACTTTTTTTGGAAAAAAAGAGAAAACCAAGACCAGACCAATAATCCGGTTCTCAAAAAATATAGAACCAGGACCGGACCAATACGATGGTTATATATTGTTTGCCTGTTTAATACAAATACATAATAAAATCTAAAAGATTTAAACTTCATATATATGTGAAAAACAAGAATAGATGACCAAAAAGAACCACAAATTTACAAATAACAGCAGAACTAAAATTTCCAAGTGTAAAGGAGGGAGAAGAAGCGGTGGTGGGGCAGAATCAAGACGCCCTATTCAAAGAGGTTGGTGATATTAATGACCAACAGCACATCAAAAAGTATATATACTATATGTATTGTTCATTCATTGGAGTATGGCAGGCAGTTAACACAGCCTTAATTGACTAACTGCCCATGATGTTTACCAACAGCACCCATAGCCATGCAGATTGCAGGTTGTTACAACTTGCAAGCATGGACTAACTGACATGCATTGATAAGTTGGCCCTTTCCCTCTACGTCAAGGATATCAGGACAAGGTGTAAGCACAAATCATTCCAACTTTATTTCTTTCTAGTCTGTAGCACCAACAGAAGCAACACTTTCAGATTAAAATGATTTTTAGCTCCATTTCATACTCAAAGAGAGAACAATTTTCTTAATATCCATAAAAGACTTGGTCAGCTCAACCAAAAACCTAATTTTTTCCCAAATTTTAGAAATTAATAAAATAAATTGTTTCTCGCTGAAGAGAAACAATTCTCATCCAAAACACATAAGGGACAAGTTAAATAAGGTCATAGGCTTTCTCGAACTTGGACATGAAAACTTTTTTTCTAAATCAGAAATGAAACCGAAACAAAGTGAACAAAAAACATGTTAAATAGAACGAAGAAACAGAAGTTTGTTTTACTAATAGAGTCCTTTATTTTTTATGAAGTTATGCTTCAAACTCTGCCTAAAGGACGTACCAACGAGCAGAAACTAATCTCAACCAAAATCACTTACTCATACATACTAACAGCTTTATATCAAATTATCAACAATTCTGAATGAGCAATGCTGAGGAAAATATCAAATTATCAAATTTGTACTTTGCAGGCCCATCACTGAGTAATAAAAAGAATTAATCATAACGGCCGTTAAAGAATTTTGTGGCCAACCTTCAAGGGAAGTCAAAGCCAAAGGGCAATGGCTGCCAAAGCTCAAACTCGCTGAATTCTGAAGGGACGAAGAATCGACAGATCGATTGGAGGGTTTCAGTAGAAGGCGTGTTCTGTGCTGTGCAAACAGTAAAGAAAGAAATAAATTAGAGAGGGGTATGAGAGACAATGAACAACGAAGGAGAGTGAGGGAAATCTAGGATTTGAGAGAGATAAAGAAGAAGGGAGAGAAAGGTACCGTACCTAGCGGCTGACCTTGTTGGTTGGCTTTCGGAGGGCGTTAATGGCGGACGCCGGACGGAGTCACGGAGGAATAGCGAGAAGAGAGCGTGAGATGATCGATCTGTCGATGAGTCGAGTGACGAATGTCGAATGTCGAATGTCGAATGTCGATGAGAGACGGAGAGAGTAGAAGAGAGTCTGTGTTGCAGGATTTAGGGGCGGCAATTCGTGTTTAGTTAGTGTGTTTTCATATTATTTACGCATCTGATCATAAATAATTTTGAATATATTAATAATTTTGTATTTTTTGTATCGTGTTCTGTTATGTCGTATCGTGTCATGCTAGACTTATCATGTCATTTATCTCTGTAAACGTGTTTTATAATCGTGTCGTGGTGGTTCGTATTATCGTGTCGTGTCACTCATTACCACCCCTAACAGGACTGTAAGAAAGACTAAGAGGGAATTGAATTCACAAATAAGATAATAGGAATTTAGGATTTAGTTTTAGGGTAAATATTTATATGAAAGATACTAAGTTTATCACCAGATTATCACTATGGTGACAACTTTGTCTTGAAGACAAAGTGCATGTGAAGTATATGTGTATCTTCAAGATATAATTGTCACCATAATAATAATCCTGGTGGTAAACCTAGCAAAATTAAATTTAC
Source organism: Codonopsis lanceolata (assembly GCA_013146195.2). NCBI lineage: Eukaryota > Viridiplantae > Streptophyta > Magnoliopsida > Asterales > Campanulaceae > Codonopsis > Codonopsis lanceolata. Next base: position 7,957 of record JABEVN020001791.1, on the reverse strand, counting down.
AAATAGTAGTGAAAAGAAAATACTTCAAATTACCAATAAAACAAACAGTATCTACGAGACAACCAAGTAAACAAGGTGATGTAATTACACAAGCTTCAGTTTCTTCTTTCTTTATTTTCTATTAGTCAAACAACTTTGTTAGGTTTATCATCAGGTTTATCACTATGTTGACAATTATGTCTTGAAGATATACATGCACCTCACATGTACTTTGTCTTCAAGACAAAATTATCACCATAATGATAATCCTGATGATAAACTTAGTATTTTCCTTGTAAATTAAATAGAATTACCGGTCATGAGGTTTGTTGGTGCCTTACACTATATATATGTGTATGTATATAACTCGTGGGCCCTATATTTAGGATTCTTAGAACTGTTTGTTCTTTTTGATCTCCATCTTTGTATTTCATTTTAGAAAAGCTGCTAGAGTATGCAACTTGTATTATCATTTTGAAAAACTGTTTAAAGGCGATAATGTTTCAAGTATTTAATTTTGTTATTTAGTATTTGAAATATTTTGAATTTAATGGTTATGTAATTTTTTTATTTAGTATTTTGAATTTAATGTATATGTTTATGTAATTTTGTTATTTAGTATTTTAAGTATTTTGAATTTATTAATGAATATGTAATTTTGGGGATAATTGCATAAAAAACCTCGACCTATTTTAGGTATTGCAAATTAAACCCTGACAATTGTTTATAGGCTTATTGAAACTCAACCTATTTTTTATGTTTCAATTAGAACCCTCCGTCCATTTAATCCGTTAAATGGTAACGGTTTGCTGAATAGGATGTCAACGTGACATCCTATGTGGCCAATTTTATTTCATTATAAACATTGTACAAATTTTGTAATTTCATAAAAAACTCTAAAACTTATTTTCACTAAATAAAGCCTTAAATTTTAAAATAAATAGTTATTTATATACCAATTTTATTTTAAGAAAATAAAGTTATTTTTTTTTAGAAAATAGGGCTCAAAATATGATGCAAGTTCCAATGAGTATTTAATATTTAATACACATCCGATCTTAAATAATCATCATGTTTGATTTCGCACACAAATTAAGAAAAACAAATTATCTCTATTATAATATTGGTATAATTTGTATAAAGTATTTATTTAATATGTAATATTTTAATAAAAATTAAAAATTAATATATTTGTTTTAAAATTTATTTGTAACATTTAATATTATGTTTAAAACTATAATTTTAAATTATAAATTTTCTTAAAGAAGTTAAAAACTAATTAAAGTAAAATTTGTTACCCATTTGATATTTTAGATATTTTTAAATTATACTCCATTCGTCCCTAAATTATCGTCTTCCTTTCCTTTTTCGTCCGTCCCAAAAAAATTGTCCAGTTTGAAACTTTCCTTTTTGGAAAGTGCTTTTTACCATTTTACCCTTAAGTGTATAACAGTTGTGCCTTTCTTTCCCCATTTCTCCCACTTTTCTCTCTCCCTTTCTTTAGCCATCAGAGCAGCCGGCGTCATTCCATATTTGTTCCATCTTTCTCTCTCTAGCCAGTTCATACCACCATTTTAGCCCTCTCCATCCCGATTTCATCTCAAATATGCAATCCTCCATCTCCCTCCCTCAAATCTGTTCAAACCCGGCCCCCTTCATCTCTTGCTTCTTGCCGGCGAACTTCTTCTTCCTCGAAGCTTCACGGCTCCTTCTCCAAGTGCCGATACCTCCCATGCCCACCATAGCCGGTGTCACCCTTCTCCCATATCATTTGCTTCTTCATCTCCCAAGTCGACTCGTCCGTAGCCTATTTAGACCAGCGGCTTCTCATCTTTTCGGCGAATCTCCATATCCCCCACCCATCTCCCCGATTAGGTCTTCATCTCCCCATTCATCTCACCCACTCGGTAGGTCCCTTCATCTCCCCGACCATTCGGACACCCGGCCAATTCCCAATTCGAGACCTCTTCGGATTCGTTCCCCATCCTAAAAGCCGTACCCTGCTCATTGCCGTCTCCATATCTTGCAAGCATCAACGCCATCCTCAATTACTTGGCGTCCATCATCTTCATCTCGACTCTCCTCAGCCATTAAATCGCCCCCCTACCCGGTTCAATACCCAGCGCCATGTCTCGCTTCCAACTCCTTCGAAATCATCCAATTTTGGTTATGATGTGATGGACATCATCTGTCATTTCTCTTTTATTCATAGGGGTAAAATTGGAAATTCACATAAATACCAATATTAATAATTCAGTCAAATATGTTTTCTTAAACTGTGCGTCCGGTCAACCAAATAATTATTTAATCTTTTTTAAACAACTATAATTTAAAATTTTCTAAAATATCAAATGAGTAACAAATTTTACTTTAATTAGTTTTTAACTTCTTTAAGAAAATTTATAATTTAAAATTATAGTTTTAAACATAATATTAAATGTTACAAATAAATTTTAAAACAAATATATTAATTTTTAATTTTTATTAAAATATTACATATTAAATAAATACTTTATACAAATTATACCAATATTATACTCCCTCCGTCCCTAAATAATCGTCTGGGTTGACCCGGCGCACAGTTTAAGAAAAAGTAATTGACTTGATTATTTATATTGGTTTAATGTGTAGTTTCCTTTAATGTCCATGTATATGTGGCCCATAATTAAAGTAGAATGAAAAAGTAAGGGTAAAGTGGTAAAAGTAATGTTAAAAAAAGGTAAGTTTCAAAGTGGACAATTATTTTGGGACGGACGAAAAAGGAAAGGAGGACGATAATTTAGGGATGGAGGGAGTAATAGAGATAATTTGTTTTTCTTAATTTGTGTGCGAAATCAAACATGATGATTATTTAGGATCGAATGTGTATTAAATATTAAATACTCATTGGAACATGCATCATATTTTGAGCCCTATTTTCTAAAAAAAATAACTTTATTTTCTTAAAATGAAATTGATATATAAATAACTATTTATTTTAAATTTTAAGGCTTTATTTGGTGAAAATAATTTTTAGGGTTTTTTATGAAATTACAAAATTTGTACAAGGTTTATAATGAAATAAAATTGGCCACGTAGGATGCCACGTTGGCATCCTAGTCAGCAAACCGTTACCATTTAACGGATTAAATGGATGGAGGGTTCTAATTGAAACATAAAAAATAGGCTAGGTTTCAATAAGCCTATAAACAATTGTCAGGGTTCAATTTGTAATACCTAAAATAGGTCGAGGTTTTTTATGCAATTATTCCGTAATTTTGTTATTTGAAGTATTTTGAATTTAATGGTTTATTTGTCGAAAATCTAAATCTATCATAAATTCAAATAATTGATAATAAATAAATAATTAATTAAATAAACTTATTTTTTATGGGCTTGCCCGTTTTGCCCGCGACCCTATGCGGGGCGGGTTGGGCTAGGAGTTTCTAGGACTGTTATGTTCGTGAGCTTTCACAGCCCGGTCAGTTTCGCAGTGGGCTTTTTAGGCCCGCGAGCAAACCCGCCCCCGCAGGCCCGTTTTGACAGCTCTATTACTAATGAGTCAGTGTACAACAAAAATCAGTGCTTGAAGAGTATGATTGAGAAACAATCAAACTCGTGTAACAGTCAAAGGTTCCTCAATGATTCGAAAAAATAAAAGAACAAATTGAATAGTGATTGTTTAAACAAGAACTATAAAAAGATTATATATGAGAGGCTATCTAGTTTCTGAATTGAATGAAATCTTCAACGTATTGTCTCTGTCTGTGTGATCTGAAGATTTCTAAGATTTATGAAGTCTATACACATAAGTCTACCAGGCCTCTCTTCAATCATTTCTTCAAACGATTTATATAGAGATATTTGAGTTTGGAGCCGTTTGAGAAAACAGTGTTGAATTTTGAATATCTTGAAGAATGATGATGTAATCTTTTTATTGAATACACAGAGATCTTGTGGAGGATTAGAGACAAAAAATATCTCCTAGCATGAAATAATAAACATGGCGGTTAGCTAGTTGATATGATATACTGTAGAACATTATATCTCCTAGCATGAAATAATAAAGATAGTTGTTAGCTAGTAGATATGATATATTGTAGAACATTTAAGACAAACAAAAGTCTTATATTGAATACTTCAATGTTTGAAATATGATGGCCAATAATAATTAAATATGTGAGCGTGAAGGTCAAATGAATCAATACTGTTTGGAATCTTTTTAACAAAAGTTTAAAACTTAAAGTCTTAAATATTTAGAGCAATATTTCAATCGTGAGTCAGTGTTCAGCAGATATGGAATTTTAAACACAAACACAAACAAACGACAACGAGGTATTAGCAACTTCTAGCTGCTGATAATTATATTTAAGCAGATATGATAATTTATGTTAAGAAGATTACTTAACAAAGTCTAAGTGGTATTTGTTGTAAAAATAGCAGTGGGCATCTATCGTTGAAGGTTTCAGCAAATAACTTAGACTTGCTAAAAGTCTAAGTAAAACAGGTTTAAGGTTTAAAGAAACTAATGAATTTAGACTAACTATTTTTAACTTAATTGTTTTAAGTAAATCTTAAATATGCAAGTTTCTACAATATTAGAATTAGTTTTTTTAAAAAAAACTTAATTGTATTTCATCTACAGAACGATGTGATTATTAAAAAAAAATTCAATACCCAAATGTTTTATTTCAATGTTAGAAAACATTTACCTTTTTGGATTTTTTTTGTATACTAAGTATATTTTAGTTGTATATATAAATTAAATACAGTAACAAAAAAGTAAATATTTTTCACATATAACCAATTTAATATATATATATATATATATATATATATATATATATATATATATATATATAATTGGATTGATTGTTTTTACAATTATATCTTGTAATTAATTGTAATTGTAAATTTTGTAATTGCAATACTTAAGTGTTAAAGACAATAAAAATATGCATCATGTTGAGAAAAAAGAAGCTACCAAAACTTCAAAGGGCTAAAGTGCATTTTTCATCAACTTCTTCTATGCCTCAAATCACAGGGGTGTCGGGTGTTGTAGACACCCCAAATTCGTACCCCTATTTTATATTGTCCAATAAATATTGTAAAATGGAATACTAATTATCTCTTGTATATTTCAGGAACAAAGGTACGAAAAGATAAATAAAACAAAAATCAAAAAGAAAACAAAAAAAAAAAAAAAAAAAGAAAATAAACAAAAAAAGAAACAAAAAAAGAAAAAAAATCGAAAAGCAAAAGAAATAAAGGAGCCATGGGTTGCCAGCTTCCTTAATTCCTAAGTATCAAATCCCACTATATATACATATATACTCCTCACCTGCCGGGGCTCTCATAATCTCTCTCAATTTCTTAATCCTATCACTCACGATTTCTCCAGAACTCTCCTCTCTCTTCACTCTGGCCCACTCTATCATTTTTCTCAATCAATTAATCCCAGCGACAATTACTCTCCTCCACTTCAGCCCTTATACTTACTCTCTACCCACACACACACTCAAGCCAAGACGCACTCACACACACACAAATATATAAAAACGCACACACAAAACACACATCCTGCGGATTCTGTTGCCCGATTTCAAAGGCCAAAACCGACCCAAATAAAGCTGTCACTCTGCCCGAGTTGACAAGCCCAAGCCTCAAAACATCAATCAAATCAAGCATCAATCCAGTTCAAATCCAGTTCAAATCCAGTTCAATTCCAGTCCAGTTCAATTCAAAACAAAGACTCCCTCTCCGGAGAGAGGCGAGCACACCACCGCTCTAAAAGGTAATACCTTTAAGGCGTATTTTTATTTCATTTATATTTTTTTCTTTTTATTTATTTTCAAAAAAGTTGTATTTTAAATCCCACTTAATGTAGCCAATATAAGTGGATTGTCTTTGGGATTAGATTATGAAAAATTATGTAAAGAGCCGTTATAATGGCCAAATATTCTTAAATGTGTTTGTAATTATTGGAAGGAGGCGGGCGAGTCAGTAAATAATGTAGCCACGAATGTATACGTTTAATTTTCCTTGTCAAAATAAGACCTTATTTATTTGCTAGATTAATATAACAATGAGCATATTTCAGCAAAACGCTTTGAGACAGAAATGAGTTGGTGCTAGCACCTTCCCAACTCGTAACTTAGCCCCGAACCCGTTTTCAAAATCTGCGGTTTTCTCTTACGGTTTTCCTTTATTTTTGCCTTAAAATAAAGGTGGCGACTCTAAAACTTTCGGATCGGTGGGGCCACGCAGCATTCCCTCTTTGCACTTTCTGTTCTCCCACAAAAAGGGAGATCAGGGAATGGAGGGTGATGTATTCCCATATCTTGGTATCCACTAAACAAGGGATAAGCGATGCGGGGAAACCCGTAGCTCCATAGCGATCGATTGGGCCATCAAGGCCATTTTAATAAATCCATAAGTGGGGCGTCGCGATATCTTTTCTTCTGCTTCTCATTATCCACACGGAAAAAAGGGAGAATGAGAATGGAAAGGTAATGCATTCCCATATCTGTTATCCACGAAATAAGGGATAACGACATGAGGAAACCTTTAGTTCCCATTTTGGATACAAAATCCACTCAAGGCACCGAGGCACATTCCAACGTGCTAACATAGAAGCGACCTCCTCTCTGGTTTAGTCTTTAAACAAGGAGGGTGAAACGGAAGCGATTAAAAAGCAAGCGCGAGCGCGGCAATCCGGGAACCTCCGGTGGCGACTCTCTTTGAGGAGTTGTTTTATTTTTAAAAATGGAGGGCTAGACTCATAAAATAAAACCTTTTTGGCTTTTTTTGTTTTTGGTACTGATATGCTCGTTATATTAATTCACGCATTTCAATAAAGTGTTCCCATTACGGACGTGTATATTTGTGGATATGATCCTCCATCGGCCGGCGGTCTGGATTAGATATACATTCAGAGCATGTTCGAGTATTAAAAATTCGAAATTTCAAAAAAAATATATATATATATATATATATATATATAAAGCGATCTAAGTATATTAATTTGGAAAACTCCATTGATACCCTTAAAAGCATTCGAATAGGTGTGGTATCGCGAGGAACACCTAGCGCGTACTTGGCGATCAAAAGCCTTCAAACACTATTATATATATATATATACATAAAAAAAAAAATTTCAAAAATAAAAAAAAAAGGAAAATATATATATATATATATATTTTACAAATAAATTCCGGGCAGCACAACAAAAGTGCTGGGGCTTTACTTCCGGCTCTATTTTCTTTCATTTATTTCTTTCAGTACATTTTTCTTTTTCACTTTATTCTGTAAATCTGTATATTTGTACATCTCAGCATTCATTATGTCATTTTATTTTGGGGGCATAGGACCAAAATTTGTAATTAATAAGGGATAGGTTTCCCCACTTTTCTTTCTATTTCTTAATGTGATGTGCTTGCTTGCTCGCTCAAACTAAAAAGCCGAGAAAATCCACACAAGACAAAACCAGGCCAAATTGTTTATTTTTTCTTTACATATCTGTAAAATAAATAAAGGCTTTACTTCTTTCTAGATACCGCACACACGTGCACGCATGTAAATATATTCCGAACTGTTACCCTACACCATGGCCAGCCTACCCATAAATAGCGTTAGAATGCATATAGTTTTTCGGGACACTTCTGAACCGACCGGTTTTGCATTTTGAATTGTGGGTCAGCCCCTGTCAAAAAAAAAAAATCATCAAAAAAAAAAATCAGAAAAATATATGTCAAAAAAATGCGCAAGTTCGAAAAAAAATAATAAGTGCGCACAAAAAAAATATCAATAAATAACAAGCAGGTGATTTATAATTCTCATATGCTCGACTAGACCATTTCGAATGGTGGATCTGAAAAGTATAGGCCCTTCGCCTGGGACCATCCATCTCCTGAGTCGAAGGCAGGTGGAATGCGTTGGTCTATACTCGGAGAAAAATCCACTATTCGAGAAAGTCCTGAGACTGTCAAAATAAAGCAGG
>JABEVN020001790.1:0-23631 GCA_013146195.2 Codonopsis lanceolata | reverse complement strand
GTGAGTACGGGAGTCTTTGACTTTCACTACTGGGAGGAATTCCCTGTTAGACTACGAATGGGCGGGTTCTGACATTCTCGTTGGATTGTGGTAGAATCGGGTCGTTCAAGGAAATCTGGCCTGAAGCGTAAGAGGAGAAAACCCAAAGATTTTAGAGAGAGAGAGATGTCTCGGTGGATTTCAAAAGAAGAAAGATAGGCGTTTTAAGGAAGCCGAAGAGGAGAAACCCAAAAGATTTTAGAGAGAGAGATGTATGTGATTTTAGTGTGCAAGGGAGAGAGGCGTTTTTTAAGGAGGAGCGAGGGAGATCAAGGCCGATGACGATTTAAGATCCGTTTGAGCTCTTGGTAAAAACCCGACGATTTACGATAAAGATGGCTAGCGGGGAAGGAGGTCTTCATCAATGGAGTATGACGCCGCTAGGTTTGGCCTGATCCGGCCGAGATCGAGGAGGACTGTGGGCTTTGCTGGGAAGCTTGTTGCTAGGCCGTAGTCGAGAAGATTCGGCAAAGAGCCGGCGAGGAGATGAGTAAGGCCGCCTCGAGCGTGAGAGAGAAAACTTGGCCGCTTGGTGATGGGGGTTTGGGTAGTATTTGTTGTTGAGTTTGGTGGATTTGAAGATAACCCGCATCTCAGTAACCTATATTTTTTTCTAACATCCCCCCGTGTTCAATCATTTACAGTTTGACCCCTTTTTAAAAATAATTGTTCCTCCATTAATATTTCTTCAGGGTAAAATAGACATTTGACATGACTTAACGGCCAAATCTAACGGCCATCCAAAAAATGGGCTCGCTTGCAACTAGACGAAAGTAGGGTGGCAAAATGGAACCAAAGTTTGGTGGCAAAATAGATGAACCAAATTGCTGAATTGCATATGGTCCAAAGTTGGGTGACCCGTTTTGTGTTTTGCCTTTAAGGTCAGCCCTGATGTCTTTTGCGGACACTATCAACTCTGCAACTGTAGAGACGAGGCTTCTATGGCTTTCCTCTTTTGAAAAGACCTCACCTACCGCCTTTTATTATTACCTTTATTATTTTCCATCACTCAGAAATCAGAATGGTGTTTGTACGTTCAAATCACACTATCAACTCAGCAACTGTAGATATGAGGCTTCTATGGCTTTCCTCTTTTGAAAAGGCCTCACCTACCACCTGTTATTATTATCCTTATTATTTTCCATCAATCAGAATGGTGTTTGTACGTTCAAATCACGAGCCATTAATTTGTGATTTATAATTGCAATTGGAAAGAGCAAGTGAGGATGGCATGCAGGACATGACCTCAAGGGAATTGACTGTGACCACTTTGATTTGCGTCCCACCCGAGACAGACTTTCAAGTGCTACGACTAACAGGTATCCTTAATTAAGCTTCTTTGGATTGCTTTACCCATCTTTTTCAATTACGTATCTCAAACTAACCGGTAAAAGCTTGGAAGTTTAAGTTGGATGCTGTTGTTTTCACATGCACAACATATGTAGAACCCTTGTTGGTTTTTATAAGTAACTCGAGGTTAGCAAGACCACCCTTCTCCTCACACCTTTGTGACAATTTTGGGGGCGGTTATGAACTTGGTCTTCTTTATGTTATATTTCAGTGTCGTGATGAATTCTTTATGACCTGTGTATTCCAGATTTTGAAATATGAGGTTCAAGGTTTAACTGAAGGTGTTCAAGTGTCATTTATTTATTTTATTGTCTTTTTAAGAAATTTACACCGACCACAATTACCTGGGCAAATCCAATAGAGCTGCTCCAACGAACAACAACCAAAGTGTTAAAAACACCCTGCGTAGGCACCAAAACACCGCCCAACCGCATTTGACTTCATGCCAACCTAACCAAAACTCAAAGTTTATGAACACCCAAAAATACTCCAATTTAAAAACAAATTACTTACCAAGTACTAACCTATTTAGGCACCCTGGTACTTCACTATTCTCAACCTCCAGATCGCTTCATTTCTCTCAACGAGAGGTGTTCAAGTTCACAAGAGACACCCCTGACTTTACAACTCTCAATAGAGGTCGGTGTTCAAGCCTCTTAAGAGGCATCGTTGTTGTTCAAGCCTCTTAAGAGGCACCGTTGTTGTTCAAGCCTTACCCAAAGGCCCCATTTAGTTACTCACTTATCTTAACGGAAAGGTTGAGTGTTCAAGCCCTACCAGAGGCACCATGGTACTTCACTACTCTCAACCGAGAGGTCGGGTGTTCAAAGCCTCACCAGAGGCACCATTTGTTCGAGCCACACCAAAGGCATCATATATATAATTGTAGCCTTTCAAGGCTTTAAAATAATAAAAAAAAAAATTAAGGGTTTAAGTACGATCTATGTCCCCTCCAACCTTTAAAAAAAAAAAAAAAAAACCCCATTTAGGCTTGAATTTGACCATTGTATTTCACAGTAGTGAAATAGTGTTGCATGAGGCGTTTGGCTTCTAATCCTAGAAATGTGTGCTTTCCGCAAGAGCACACTGTATTTCCATTACTTTATCTGTTCCAAAGCTGCGTAGGTGTACTTTGTGGGTGTAATTAATTCATCATCGCTATCTTTCTGGAATTTAAGCTACAATGACAGTTCTGTTTTAGCAGTACTTCAAACTTCAGTTTGACGCCTTGCAGCTTGATTTGGCAAACCTGCATGAGCAAACTTTCTTTTATGTGAATTGCTAAACCTATATTCACTATAGATTCATTCTGAAGCATCTAGCCTTACTTGTATTCCTTGCCCTCAGATTGGTAATCCCTCCATGGATATCATAAACTCATAATGCTGTAGGGCTCGTTCCTGTATAAAGTACTGAGACAGCCAATTAGAATCGGAGCTTCCTAACATCTAAGAAACGTGTAGACTGTGTAATAATGTGTGTTAGGTGGGGTTATGGCCTGATTTGTTTCAATTTCCGGCAGTGTGTGTACAGAATGTTGAAGTTCCTCGAGACATTTAAGCTCTTCCCTTAAGACAAAAAGGGGCACCGTATGCGGAGAGGACGGGTGCTGCCAGTGAGTCTCCCAAGAGGCCAATCCGGTTTAGGATACTTACGTGAATGAAGAGGCCAATCCTCGGTGCACGCGCGTGTGTTTGGACCTGCACTTAGCTAGGTCTTCCCTCTTACACAAAAGTGTAATGGCCCAAGGGCCGAAAGTAAAGCCTCAAAGCTCTTCTTTATAAAGTAGAGTTAGTTTCATCTTATTCCCAATGTGGGATTCCCACTTCTTTCCCTTACATGACTAGCTTATTCAAGTTAGTTGAAAACCAAGTTTCCAACAATCCCCCACATTGAATGAGATATCATGTAAGTTGATGACATATTGATATTTACAGAGATACAATTGAGAGTAACTGTACTGGAATAGGTGATTTTTGGCTTTGAACCTTTCCTTATGATATACTATCGGGATGACTTACTAATTAGTGACTTGAGTATCTTGAACTGATTAGTGTTTGATGTCAACCAAGACAATAGCAATCACACAGCTAACCTGAAACAGGGTGTGATTATTCGTTTGTGTTCATTTTGGCCCTGAACGATACCTGGTTCTGTGAATGTTTGTTAGAGAATTTCAGCCTCGTAATTCTCATAAGATCGGCCAGTCTTACATTCACATAGGTGATTACCTATAAGGAGTTGTTCTGTCAGAACTCTGTTTGACGAGTCAATTCATAGGAACTATTAAAAGCAAAACTTATCCTTTACCATGACAGATAACACTAGTGTGTTTCACCATAGGAATGGGTAGGACTTAAGTCCCGTAGAGTTGTCTTGGAGATTAATTTAGTTGGGTTGTCCCTTTGAACCTAGACCATGGGATCTCCAATCAGCTAGGTGGGGTTTGCCGTTAAATTATTTTTTATTTCGTAGGCTTTAGGCCCATTCCATTCGATGAGTTGCATACTTTCTCTCTAGACAGACCTTTAGTTAGTGGATCCGTTAGGTTGTCTTTCGATCGAATATAATTGATGGTGATCACTCCATTTGAGAGAAGTTGCCTAACGGTATTGTGACGCCTTCGTATGTGTCACGATTTACCGTTATATATATTGTTTTGTGCCCTTCCAATTGCGGCATGGCTGTCGCAATGGATGCATATAGCTGGCACTGGTTGTGGTCATGCTGGAAGATTTTCTATGAAGTTGCGTAGCCATTCGGCTTCTTCCGGTGTTTTATCTAAAGCGATAAATTCTGATTCCATTGTAGATCTTGCGATGCAAGTCTGTTTGGAAGATTTCCATGCAATAGCACCACCCCCAAGTGTAAATACAAATCCACTTGTGGATTTCTAGTCGTTAGTATCGGATATCCAGTTGGCGTCACTATAACCTTCTATTACTGCTGGATACTTGGAATAGTGCAACTCATAGTCTTTAGTGTATCGAAGATACCTAAGGACTCTTACAATAGCCTTCCAAGGATCATGTCCTGGATTGCTATTAAATGCGCCAAGCGATTAACTATTTGAGCAATATCTGGTCGCGTGCAATTCGTGAGATACATTAGACTTCCAATGACACGAGAGTATTCATTTTGTGATACACTTTCGCGTAGGTTCTTTTTGAGATAAAAGTTTGGGTCAATAGGAGTTTTTGCAATACTATTATCACCATTGCTGAATTTATCCAGTAATTTCTCAATGTAATGAGATTGTGATAATATGATCTCCTCGGATGTTCTAGATATTTTAATACCTAAGATGACATCAGCTATCCCAAGGTCTTTCATGTCGAACCTGTTGGTCAACATTTTCTTGGTGTCCTTGATCATGTTGTCGTTACTGCCTATGATGAGCATGTCATCTACGTAGAAGCAGATAATGACGTAATCATGTTGTGTATTTTTGGCGTACACACATTTGTCACATTCGTTGATCTTGAACCCATTTGCAAGTACTACGTCATCAAAACGTTTATGCCATTGTTTTGGTGCTTGTTTTAATCCGTACAACGATTTGACCAATCGGCATACTTTCTTTTCGGTGCCCGGAGCTATGAATCCTTCGGGTTGATTCATATAGATTTCTTCTTCGAGTTCCCCATTTAGGAAATCAGTCTTAACATCCATTTGATGTATGTTAAGACCGTGCAGAGCTGCAAAAGCAATTATTAGTCGAATCGACGTAATTCGGGTTACATGGGCATAAGTGTCAAAATAATCAACACATTCTTTTTGATTAAACCCTTTTGCGACTAATCGTGCTTTATACTTATCAATGGAACCATCGGTTTTTAATTTTCGTTTGAAAATCCATTTACAGCCCAATGGTTTACACCCCTTGGGAAGATCAACTAATTCTCAAGTGTGGTTTTGCATAATGGAAGATATTTCGCAATTAATGGCTTCTTTCCATTGAGGAGCTTCGGGAGTAGACATTGCTTCTTTGAACGTGCGAGGTTCATTGTCCACTATAAATGTGGTCACAAAGTCGGGTCCGAAGGTTTTAGTTAATTTTGCACGTTTTCTCCTTCTTGGTTCATCATCCGGTGCAGCTGGATGGTCTTCTTGGACTATGTCCATGGGACCAATGTCCGTGGGGGCCTCGTTCTCATGATATTCGCTTGTGTTCCAAGGAAATGAGTGTTTTCCCTTAGTATTTTGGTTATTTTTTCATGGAAATATACTTTCAAAAAATATGACATTTCTTGATTCTAGTATTGTATTTACTTCAATATTTGGATTGTCAGACTTGTGCACTAAGAACCTATATGCACTACTCCGAGCTGCATATCCTATGAAGATACAATCCATGGTTTTTGGACCGATTTTCATCTTTTTAGGTAATGGTGCTGCAACTTTAGCTAGGCACCCCCACACTTTGATGAATTTGTAGGAAGGTTTTCGACCAGTCCATAATTCATTAGGAGTTTGCTCCAATTTCTTGTGTGGTAACTTGTTGAGCAAGTAAGTAATTTCTTTGTGAAAGCACCCCTCCCCCACATTTAAATCGGGTAGGCCTGATTCAATTAGTAATGAATTAATCATTTCTTTGAGTGTACGATTTTTTCTTTTCGCAATCACATTGGATTGTGGAGTATAAGGAGGAGTAACTTGATGAATTATTCCATGTGCTGCACAAAAGTCTTTAAAAGGATGTACGTACTCACCTCCTCGATCAGATTTGAGAATTTTTATCTTTTTCTCAAGTTGATTTTCTACTTCGTTCTTGTACATTTTAAATGCCTCAAACGCTTCATCTTTACTATTTAACAAGTAAAGATGACAATAACGTGTGCTATCATCAATCAAAGTGATGAAGTAATTTTTCCCGCCACATGACTCTATGGATTTAAAATCACACAGGTCGCTATAAGCTAGCTCTAGTGGTCAAATGTCACGTTGTATTGTTTGAAAGGAGGTTCTTATTTGTTTAGCCTCAACGCATATTTGACATTTTTCCTTAGTGTTGATTCGTGCTTTTGGAATTAATTCCATTTGCATTAATCGTCGTATAGATTCATGGTTAACATGACCTAGTCTAAGATGCCAAATATTAGAGTGCTCAAGCAAGTAAGAAGAAGATGTAGTTGCTGTATTATTAATACTACTACTGTTGGGTGGGGTTACCACCATTACATTACACTTGAACAAGCCCTCATTGAGGTAACCCTTACCCATAAAAACTCCACTCTTAGTACGTACAAATTTATCGGATTCGAAGACCAACTTGAACCCATGCTTTATTAAAAGGGAGTCGGAGATTAGGTTTTTCCTAATATCCGGGACATGGAGGACATTGGTGAGCACCAATTCCCGTCCGCTGGTCATCTTCAGTTTCACTTGTCCTTTTCCTTCCACTCCAGAGGTGGATGAGTTACCCATGAATAGCTTCTCGCCGGACGTCACTTTGGAGTAAGATGAGAACATCTTTGCATCGCCGCATATGTGACGTGTGGCACCGGTGTCCACATACCATTCACGACCCGTGCCGACCATGTTTGTCTCGGAAACCACGCAGATCATGCTAATGTCTTCATCAACCACGTTGGCTTCTCGGCAGACTCGTTTTTTTCCTCGGCACTCCGCAGCTTTATGGCCTTTCTTATCGCAGTTGAGGCATTTCCCTTTGAACTTATATTGCTTCCTTTGTGTAGACGTCCCTTCACCGGAGCTTTTACGCTTCCGTTCTTGGAGTCTTACTCGACCACATGTGCCCCTTCATGGGCGAAGAAGCTGCTTCTTGTCGGCGACCCGGTTATTCTGCTCAATCCTTAGCCTTAGAATCAAATCCTCCAACGACATATCTTTACGTTTATGCTTGAGATAGTTTTTGAAGTCCTTCCACGTGGGAGGTAGCTTCTTGATCATTGCCGCAACCTGGAATGCTTCCGAAATTATCATCCCTTCGGCTGCTATCTCATGCAAGATTAGTTGGAGTTGTTCAACTTGTGTCATTACACTTTTGGAATCATTCATAAAAAATTCTAAAAACCTAGCAACTACGAATTTCTTTGAGACAGCATCTTCAGTTTTGTATTTCTTTTCCAGTGATTCCCAAAGTTATTTGGTTGTCTTAAATGTGCTGTATACATCGTATAACGAGTTATCCAGGCCATTTAAGATGTAGTTCCTGCAAAGGAAGTCGGAGTGTTTCCATGACTCGACAACAGCCACGGTGGTTCGGTCAGTTTCCCCTTCTCTCAAGATAGGGGTTGTTTCCTTCAGACACTTTGACAGGTTCAATGTCGTAAGGTAGAAGAGCATCTTTTGTTGCCAGCGTTTGAATTCTGAGCCAGCAAACTTTTTCGGGCGTTCACCATGAGTGTGAACGGTGGCATGCATCATTTGAGTTTCTGCCATGGGCTGTTGTACAGCAGAGGGTTCCTTTCCAGAGTTGGAAGCCATGCTGCACACAAAACAGGATTAGTAAAATGCTAAGTTATATGAAACACTTATGTTTCTATACAATCAAGCAACTGAAGTAATAGACTCTCCTGTGCAGTCTATGTAGTTTTATTTATGTGAACAGATTAAAACACTATAATTAATACAGTTAAGTATTAATCAATAATATGCTGATTACAATTAATTAGTGAATACACTAACTAATGCAGGGTAAGCAGGCTGATTACAGATTATTAATACTAAGTAATAATAAGATATTATCCAGAAACAGGCTGATTACAGTAATAAGAATACAAACAGCCTTAAGCAAATTCTAGAACGGACTGATTTAAATGATAAGGATAAAACAACCTTAATTAAATTTTAGAATAGACTGAATGCTCTTCCAGAAACAGGCTGATAGGCCTTTACAGTTTGTAAGGATTTTGACTGATCAGTCTCAAAAACCCAACTGATCAGTGTGTTGAAGAACAGACTGATCAGTGTATTATATTTAAACAGATGGATGATATTAATCTGTAACATAAACAAATTAAAACATATCACTACAAGAAAATAGGACAACTGAAACGGAAATTTGCAACCGAATTGAAATCAGTTTCAATATAAAAACTACTCAAGGGAAATTGACGTCCACAATTAATTTTGCAACTCATATTGCAATGGAAAACTATTTTGTTGCATCATGTTTCGGGGGAAAAGTTGGAGGGAAGAATGCCGCCTAATTTTGCAATGGTTTTTGAAACAGATGAACTTCTGTTTCAATTTTCTGTTTCAATTTCAGTTGTATTTTGCAACCGAATTGAAATCAATTTCAATATAAAAAGTACTCAAGGGAAATTGACGTGCAAAATTAATTTTGCAACTCATATTGCAATGGAAAACTATTTTGTTGCATCATGTTTCGGGGGAAAAGTTGGAGCGAAGAATGCCGCCTAATTTTGCAATGTTTTTTGAAACAGATGAACTTCTGTTTCAATTTCCTGTTTCAATTGCAGTTGTATTTTGCAATTGAATTGAAATCAGTTTCAATATAAAAAGTACTCAAGGGAAATTGACGTGCAAAATTAATTTTGCAACTCATATTGCAATGGAAAACTATTTTGTTGCATCATGTTTCGGGGGAAAAGTTGGAGGGAAGAATGCCGCCTAATTTTGCAATGGTTTTTGAAACAGATGAACTTCTGTTTCAATTTTCTGTTTCAATTTCAGTTGTATTTTGCAACCGAATTGAAATCAGTTTCAATATAAAAAGTACTCAAGGAAAATTGACGTGCAAAATTAATTTTGCAACTCATATTGCAATGGAAAACTATGTTGTTGCATCATGTTTCGGGGGAAAAGTTGGAGGGAAAAATGCCGCCTAATTTTGCAATGGTTTTTGAAACTGATGAACTTCTGTTTCAATTTTCTGTTTCAATTTCAGTTGTATTTATTAATATCATATTTTTATATTTAGAACTTTAAAAAATTGGGATTATGTTTTGGGCAAAAAGTTTGGAGGGAAGAAACCCGTCTAATTTTGCAAGGGATTTTAAATTATATACTACTAGAAAATTGGTTTTACGCGATTGTTGGTTGTGATGACTTTTGAAACCATCACATAATCTTCTTTTTCGCGATTGTTCTTTTCCATCACTTTTCTGCAATCGCCTTATGTACATACGATTGCTTGACAATCGCTAGTGCTATCATGTTTGAATATTTTAGGGGAATTAGCCAAAGAAAATAGGCCCCGAGGAAATTAGAAAGATAATGTGATGGTTTTCGTAAATACGTGATTGCATTTGTAGTCGCCAAATTTGACTAATGACGAGTGATGGTTTTGCCATCGCATTTATAAATAATAAAATAGAAAAAGAAAAAGAAAAAAAAGAAAAATGTTTTTTCGTGATTGTTGGTTGTGATGGCTTCAAAAGCCATCACTTAATCTTATTTTTTGCAATTACTTTTTCCATTGTTTTAGTTTCAATCGCCTTATGTTTATGCGATTGTTTTACAGTCGCTAGTGTCATTACCTTTGAAATGGTCGCGATGGCTTTTGAAACCGTCGCTTAATCTTTTTTTTAGCGATTGCTTTTTTCATCATTGTTTCCGCAATCGCGTTATGTTTATATGATTGCTTTACAATTGCTAGTACCATCACCTGAGACTATAAATAATTCAACATAAAATTTATTTTTAAAACATAAACAATTGCAAATGCATCAAATGGACGTGTAGTGATTGATGCGAAATTACTAATTATTTATTACAAAATTAATTGCTTCCTTCGTTCCTAAAAGAGTGTCATGTTTACCTCGATCGAGAAAAAAATTAAGAAAACATATACTCTATTTGTTTTCAAATTATCGTTCTCTTTGTCCCGGCACACCGTTTGAGAAAAATAATTGATTATATTATAAATATTGGTGAAATGTGTGGTTTTCTTTAAAGCATTTGAGCATGTGGTTATAATCAAAGTAGGTAGAAAAACTAAGGGTAAAGTGGTAAAAGTGTTTTATTAAAAGAAAAAGTCTTGAAATAAGACAATTATTTTAGAACTAACGAAAAATGAAAGGAGAACACGATAATTTTAAAATGAATGGAGTACTATAATTGATCATCTTTATTATAATATTTAAGAGTGCATTTTTTAAGGATACATATGTGATAATGAAGTTCATCAATTAAAATGAAAATCAAATTAAGGTAAAATGATCACTACTAAAAACCTTTGGATTATCAAGGACAAATTTCAAAGGAAATATAAATTCATGGTAATTCCAGACAATTCGAAGATTTCTTCTTTGGTACCAATATGAGCACTGAAAGAGTAATATATAGACACACATAATACAAACCATGATGGAGACACTCATGTATGAGTTCATATAGTTGAGTACTCATCACAACTTTTATTGATAGCCTATTTCCTTAATTAGGCACATGAGTAGAAAAATTAAGCATGGTTTATGTGGCGACATATTTTACGGGATTTAGATTACTTGATGAGATAAAAGTATGATATGATACAATTGTATTAGAGAAGGAGATAATTGAATTATAAGAGTTGGTATTCCAGTTAGGTAAACATGGACACTGAATTTTTGAGACCCAAGATGCGCTCGCATCACCAATTCAATTTCTCCCGCATCATTTACTGGGAGAGACGGCTTAGTTGTGAAGACGACATAATGCGATAGCCGGCGAGCGATTAGGCGAAGAAAGGAAGGATGGAGCGACGGAAACAACAAACCTTCGAGATTCTCAATCTCTTTAGTCTTCCTTATACTTTGACCGCCAGATTATCCACTCCACCTTCAGTTCGACTTTCGAAAGTTCCTCTGCTTTAGACCCTAAACCCTCAAACCCATATTCTTGGTTCAAGGTTTTTAGGGCTCATAAATTACTATTTTGCTGATCCATAATTTTTTTTTCAAAATCTCATAGTCTAAAAATTGTGTAAGTAGATTACAAATTTACAATGTTTTTTCTTTGTTATATGTTGGTGCATCAAGCAATCTAACTTGATTTGATCTCTGAATCTCTTATATTACTTGTGTCTGGGCATTTTGTATTTCGATGTCATTCATGAACCGTTACTAGTGACTAGCGGTTTCCATTTTCAAGTGGCTGAGGTTGAGGCCCTGAGCATAAACTGCTGAACAACTGTTTGTTTTTTATATTCCATGTGCTCTCGATTATTTTTTTACATCATAATGTGTTGCCTAAAAAAATATTTATGGAAATGAAAAAAGAAAAAAAGAAGAGAAAACGAGTAGAACAATTAGTATAATCACAAAGAGAAGCTATCGATAAATTTGTTTTAAAAAAGTAGGCTCCTCTGATGACAGATTGAATTTGAATGATGGTAATGTTGAACCATGTATTGAGAATTTAAGTAGGCTCTTCCGATAAATTTGTTTTAAAAAAAGTTTTAAATTAAAATTCTATGATTTTATAGAGATTTGTAAAATAAAAATTTGATATATTTTATTTAATACATTAAAAAGTTTTTTTAAAAATTAAAAGTCTCATTTATTATTATTATTATTATTAATATTCACAATCCATGATATTGTGTATTATCGAATCAAACGGCTTTGCCGTATCTCTCTCTTTCCCCCAGTTTGCTGTCCTCCAACTCGGAGACCTAAATTTGGACGACCTCACCCCTAGCCGGCTTCAGCCCAACTCCTGCCGAGTTCTTCTGTTTCCAAGTTGCACAATAACCCCGTTCGTCCCCCATCATAATCGCTGATGCCATACGTCAGATCTTCTCCAACGAATCTCGGCCTTCTCAATCTTCGGCGTCAATCTTCAGCCAGCCACGCGGTTCTGCCTCTCCTCCAATCATGGTTCCCCGGATCTGCCGAAAAGCCATCTCACCGCCATCTCGCTGCTCGCACCATCGCCAACAACGCTCGTCTCGTCATAGAAGCCAACCACGTTCTCCATCTCCCAACGTTCGCCAGCGAGTTCGCTCCTTCTTCAAATCCGACGGCCTCTCCTGCTTCAATTTCAGTCTCGTCATCTCTAACACCAGTTCCGCATCCCTCTACAAATCCAAAGTTTGGGATTGAAATTGAAATCCCCCATATCAACAATTCAAGTAAGATCTTTCTAATCTTTACAGATATAATTGCTGTAAATTGTGAAATTGTTTTGGAAAATATGCTTTCCAGGAGGCTGTTGAGTAGTATGCAATTGTGAGACCTTTCTCTATTGAATTGTGATTGGTGGGTGACAAAGTAGTATGAATTCAATGATGGGCTTGTGCCTCTGTTTATCACTTCTCAGCATTTCAACAAAAAGGTTGTGTTTGTTATTGTTGAGTATCATGATTGGTGGGTGACAAAGTATACTGATGTTCTTTCGCTGTTGTCAGATTATGAACCGATATATTTTTGTAGAGATAATAGAACACATTGCTTCCCGGAGACCATTGTCAGTCTTAAAATTCACGATGAGCTCACCGTTGATCCTTCATTGATGGAAGGGAATAAATCCATCAAGGATTTTCGAAACATTTTGGACCAAGCATAATATTGGCCTCGAATCAAGGGCTTAATTGAAAAAGAGGAGCAAGAGGAAGCCCAATTGATGAAAGATAATGTTACTTCATCATCTGCACCTTCAAAGAATCCAGTAGAAATGGTGAAAGGAAATAATGTGGATAAAAAACCAAAGCTGGTCATAATCTCAAGAGACGGGTCTCGAGCAATTACTAATGAAGATTTCTTGGTGAAGATGGCGGAAAAAATTGGGTTTTTTGTTGAAGTTTTGAAGCCGGGCGGACGTCTGAATTGGCCAAGGTTTATCGATCGCTCAATTCGAGTGATGTCATGATTGGCGTCCATGGTGTGCCGCCATGCCTCATTTCATGTTCATGAAGCTTTGGTTCGGTGTTCATCCAAGTGATTCCCCTCGGGAACCGACCGGGTAGAAACTTACTATGGGAAGCCAGCTAGGAAGCTCGGTTTGAAGTACATTGACTATGAAATCATGCCAAAAGAGAGCTCACTGTACAATGAATACGATATCAACGACCCGGTTTTGAGAGACCCAACTAGCGTGAATGACAGAGGATGGGAGTTCACAAAAAAGATCTATCTTGATTGCCAAAAAGTGAGATTAAATCTTGGAAGGTTTGGGAAGCGTTTGGCTCGTGCATACTACTACACCAAGGCGAAGAGGAACCAGAATACGCGTCTTCAATCATTGTAACATTTACTTGTCACTTTACTGAACATTGCTCTATGATGGTATTGAAGGTGGCCTATGAGCATTGCATTGATAGTATTGGCTTGTTTCTTCTCTGCCGTGATTTCTGATCTCTCTTCATCAATATTTAAATGACTTCTCACAATTTCTGAATGAAATATTTAGTGCATAGCCACTTGCTTATAAGAATTAAGAAGGTGATTGGATTCAACCATGGATACTATAATTTGAATAATTGTTAAAAACTCTAATGATGCATCTGAAAAGTGAGTTGATCTTTTTTATAATTCAATCACATGCTTGCGCTCTGTAGTGTCATGTTTGGAAATTGTGCGGGAAAAAAGCAAATAGGAGATTTTAGAGCATGCTAGATTTTTCTGCCAGTGTAATTGGATGTGGGTGTAGTGTCCTTATACGAGATGCTAAAAAGAGGTCACACCAGAGACAATAGGCTAGGATTGACTTTCTTGAATCACTAATGGCAAGATGAAATACTTAGATGCTGCTTCATTCTTTGTGCTTGGACTGCAGGTTGTTGCTACACTTGGGGAGAAAGGTGTTATGTACCAGGTGCTTCTTGGTTCACTTAAAATTTCAAAAATGGTTATTGGGTTTATCTCTGAGTTTCTAAGTTTTGCTGAGCCAAGGGAGATTTCTGAAATAAATATTTTCCAGTTCTCAAATATTTGAACATGTAAGACTTATTAGTAGGCTTCTTCCCAATTAAAATAAGCAGTAGAAGTTATACTTTCGTACATCGAAATACTTTCCATCATTGAGAATGATAGTTGGCAAAGTTGCCACGTTATCTATAGATGTAAAGAGTTCAATTATGTATCTTAATGTAAAATTTCAGTATGGTCTCATTTGAAGTCATTTGTATTGAACGAACTTACATTCACGGATTTTGAACTGCAGGAGCTGTCATATCTGTACTGGATGACAGGCATTACAGTGTACCATGTGCAAAGGCACATGAAAGGTGATGTACCAAGTGAAAAATTACACCTTAAGAAGGTAGGGTCGTCAGTAAAGCATTTTATCTTTGTAGCGCAAGATTTTTAGGTTCCTTACAAGATAATCATTTTTTCACGATGATGTTTAAGACTGTAAATTGTTATAATTCATGTAGAGAACAATGTAGAGTGTTTCAAATACATTAAATTTGTTATCAATTTCAGATGTTACTCTTTATTTGATAAGCAATAGAAGAAGCTCACGAAGCTTAGCAAGTGCTTAGATCGTAACTATTGCTGGCTTATTTCAGTTTTGTTTACTTGGGCAGCTTTTGTATCCTAATGTAGGATATATTAGTTCATCCATTTCAGTAAGTAGGCTGAGTCCACATCTTTGTAGTCTGCACTCTACTACATTCAACAAAATCCTTGTTTAATAGAATCATGTAAAGACGAGGGTACTTTGTCTTAGAAAGGGCTGAATGTCATAGGAAACTTGTGGGGGAATAAATCAGTAGGGATCCAGTACATTGTGTTCCATGAGATCAACCCCTTGGGCGCTTAGAAAGTTGATGTGGAATGTATTGGGGCTATTGGTGATATACTCGCGATACTGATGACTGACGAGAGCTAAAAGTGAGAGAGATTAGTGTGATATATGTAGATACAAATTGCATTAGAATGTTCTTTGGATAAGATGCTTGTGTATGTTAGCTTAGCTTTAAACATTACAAGTTCATTGAAACTTATCCGGAAAGACAAGTTAGGAAAATTTGGAATACGATGGCTTCTGAACAGTACAAACGGATGTGCCATAAGGGACGACAACAATTCACGCGTAGTGGGCACCCATCTTGGTGCACGCAAC
The DNA here is from genome assembly GCA_013146195.2 of Codonopsis lanceolata. NCBI lineage: Eukaryota > Viridiplantae > Streptophyta > Magnoliopsida > Asterales > Campanulaceae > Codonopsis > Codonopsis lanceolata. The sequence goes on along the minus strand of JABEVN020001790.1, from coordinate 8,262 downwards.
ATGAATGGAACCAACATTTGTTATTTTATGCAAATTACAAGGCGAGGAAAAAGTGTGAACAAGTAAGAAAAAATCGTAAGTCAGACCGCAATGACTTAGGATTAACTAAACATTCAGGGGGGTCAAAGAGTTTATCTATTGTCTATATAGTCTTTGTGGATATACTCTGCATTTTAGTATAATCTTGGTTGCTACACTTAATATGTTTTGAGGTTACTCTGTTTATTGTGATAGACTATAAGAGGGAATTATTATTCTCTGTCATTACAGATAAAGAAGAATCCTGACAAAGTGATCACAGAAGATGACGTTTTCCTTAAAACCCACAAGAGAAAGCAAGGAAGTGGCAAGTTTGTGGATGCTAAGTCCAAAAAAATCTTTGTGAGTTTAATCTAAATGCTTTATTACTTTTATTAGTTCACTCTAAATATTTAATTATACTCTATCGCTATTGAAAGATGTATCTTTGATCTCAATGCTCTTTTTATTATTTATAAAATGCAAATAGAAAAGTTATAATATTCTTTTTTTTTTTTTTTACATTTTAGGAGGATTATACTGCTCGAAAGATAGGTGATGGTTTTGATTCCACAGCTTGGGTGGATGTATCAGGTGGTGTTGTAAAGAATCGTTTGTACGGCTTTGGTTCATCGGTTCCTGCATCAGAAATCTTGAGTAGCAGCACGATTTCCTCATCTACGCGTTCAAATGGAGATTTCACACAGACCCAAGAGTTTGAAGATAATTTGACCGAAAGAGTTGAAAAAATGAGAGATGAAGTCACGGCACAAATACATTCCACATATGAGGCTAAATTTGAACAAATGAAAAATGATTTCCAGTTGCAATTCCAAGAGATGCGCAATTCGAGGACTTAAGAGGCTCCGAGCATCGTTCACGAGCTCCTATTTAGTTTAAAGTATGACAACTTGACAATTCTATGTAGTTTAACAGTGCGACAGTTTAGTACGATAGTTTGCCAATTTATTTTGAATGTTTGAAGTTTTGTTGACTTTAATTGTTTGATTTAAGATATTTTAAATGAAATGTCCAATCAGGTACAATTGATAAATATTTATATACATGATATTAGTTACAAACCAACAACAGACTTTTGCAACCGAAACATTAGGTTACATACTTGAAACTGAAAATTTCAGTTGCTAGTTTAGTTCTATGTGTAACAAATTTGAAACAGAAAAACCAGTTGCAAATTAGGTTGCATACTTGAAACTGAAAAATTCAGTTACTACTTTAGTTCTATGTGTAACAAATTTGAAACAGAAAAACCTGTTGCAAATTAGGTTGCCTATTTGAAACTGAAAAATTCAGTTGCTAGTTCAGTTCTATGTGTAACAAGTTTGAAACAAAAAAACCAGTTGCAAATTAGGTTGCCTACTAAAAACTGAAAAATTCAGTTGCTAGTTTAGTTATATGTGTAACAAATTTGAAACAAAAACCGGTTGCAAATTAGAAATGTAAATAAATCGCTTGTTGTTTGCAACGGATATAAAAAATGTCCTAGGAAACACATCGCAACCGAAACTACAACTACTTTTTTTTCGTTGCAAGGTTTTTGCAACCACAAGAAAGTGGTTGCACAATTTTGCGACGAGGCTTATTGCTATGGACTTTGTTACGGACATTTTCCGTTGCAAACATCAATTTGAAACCGATTTTCCTGAATTGCAACCGAAAAATCTGTTTCAGTTGCCCTGTTTTTTTGTAGTGTAATATCATCAGATAACTTAAGCGCCGGTTCACCCTTGTGTGAAGAAGGAGGAAATAAGAATGCAAGAGGAGAATTCGAAGCAAAAGGAGAAACTAAAGCTTCAGCAAAGGATTTATGAAGTAATGTTGAGGCTGGAATAGAGTCCGGTGGAGCAGAATAGGGTTTTCTAAAGAGAGAAAGGCTTAGAGAGAGATACTATATCCGACGGTCGCGTGTCCGAAATGGATTATGCTCATATGTTGGTATGTTGCTTTGTGTTCTATCCTCTAAATTGGACTCTATGATGCATATGAAATACATTGCAATGCCTTGGTGAATTTATAACCTAGTTGAACTTAGTAATGGCCTAGGTTGGTTTATGAAGCACATAGCTTCAATTACCCCAAAATTGGGAATGTATAGTAAAGACTCAACGGAGTCGACTCTATGGAAGATTTGAACATGTTGAACACTACTTTCAATCCCTACGAAGTTTGGACACCGTTTGATTGGGTTTATTCAATATAAGGTTGAACCTATTTATGTGCAATCAAGTTGTTGTGATTGTGGGACTTTGAGCAATTAATTGCCTTGATATGATTTATGGTAGAGATTATTAACCTACTTTGTCGGATGAGTTCGCTCTTGTCGAATTCGATCCTTATTTGTTTATGACAAGTAAATATCTACTTGTGCATCACATTGAGTCAAGTTGGCATTATTTGGTTTGTTTTATACGCCGTGGTGGGACGATGCACGCCTCACGAATTGTGAGATTCGTGCTCGCTATGGATCGCCGCACTTGGGACCACACACACGCCTCCACTGTGGGCCGCAGTGGGGAAATAGCCCATATGTCGTATCAATATGTGCCGCATTGGCTTGCTAATTAAATCTAGGCGGTTCTTGATACGATTCGATGAATTCACAAAACATCGATGGCACGAACCGTAACAGCTTATTGCAGAGCTACGTAGACAAATTCTATACCATATCCTACTTGTATGATTTATTTTCCACACTTACGTGAATAATATGCTAAGTGCTATATGATGATCATGTACCATAATTGTGATAAATGACATGCTATGACATGAACATGCATTTTAGTAACTTACTAAGTCTTTATGACTTACCCTATTTGTTTGTTTTGTTTTCCTTAGATCCGAGCCAAGGAGACGGTTTTCACTAGATTCGCTGCACTGCGCTTTGGTTTCTTGTGAGCTTAAGGTTGCTCTTTTGGGACTTGTAGTTAGACTTTTATTTTGGCAAGGATCGATGGGAAGCAAGTCACTTAGACTTGACTTGGGGTTTTGTTGTTGTAGTATAACTTGAATAAGGTGAATTATAATCTTTTTATGCCGACTTATATGTCGAGCTTGTTTATATGATATGGTTCACCGCAGCCTTATTCCGCTTAATACTCTTCTATATTATTGTTGTTGTTGTCTCCCACATGTTGTGGCGTTGAGGTTATTAGATTATGCATGCGTTAAAATTGTAGGAGTAGTTGTTGGGTTCCGGCAAGAACGCCACCGATGACTTGTTTACTTTCCGTTGTTTTCCCGGCCAAGTGTAGCCGAAGTTGTTAATTGTATGCGATGTTGCGTCACGTGAATTTTATAATCCTACTTGCGCTTGCTTACTTGTGTATATTTGGGCGGTCCGACTTGGGATTTCGCATTGGAATCCGGTCGGGTGCCACACAAGTTACCTCCCAACTCCTAGATTAATGGATGGTTAGTTCATCCTCGAAGATGAATTGCACATGGAGAGAATAAATACATGGATCGATCTTCAAAATTGTAATTACAGAACTAGACTATGTTATACAAGCTAAATCCTATGCTAGAACTGTTTAAAACTACTTCTTGGATGTCCTTCGGCTTTGGCTACCGCCCTTATTTATACCATGGAGTTGTAGGAGAATAGGAGTTTCAACTGCTCGAAAACCTCAAAAGGCCGGATCGGGTACCTTGTGTCCGCAAGGTCATTACCCCTTGTGTCCGCAAGGGTCTTGATTTCGGGATCGCCGCTTACCTTGCGAAGGCAAGGTCTAAACTCCTTGTGGTCGCAAGGTGGCCGCTTTGACTTTCTTCTTTTTCTTCAATTTATACTTTGGCCCCTTCCTCGAAAGCTTCACTAAAAGCCTCATAACTCATATAATTTCACCTAAAACCCCGAAACTCATAAATCAACCGAAAAACATATATCAAGAGCCAAAAGCCTCATGGAATCGCCAATTTAAGTCATAAAGTACCCGATATCGACGATAAAATACATCGACAAAGCAAGCACAAGCAAAGTCGTGATAAGCCGAAGCATAAATCGTCAAAACAAATTATAGTGGCTATACCTCCCTCAAGTTGAGCCCGATATGTCGAGTAAGACGTGGCGCGGTCCCGCCATGCGTGACATCTTCTTGCAAAAGCCACTTCACGATACCCTTCCCACTAGCCCTATAAGACTCCCCGCAGTGCACAAATCGATGTGTCCCACGTTAGGCCCCTCGAGAGCTCGCTCACAATAGCCCGAGCGGCACTCACTTTGGTCTGTATCTCAAATCTCGGAAGCCGCCACGGCCTCGTTGAATCTTTGGCGGGAGAAGGCGTGTAAGCATGCCTGCCCGTGCCCCGGGACGGGTAGACCGTCGGCAGGAGGAGGTGAGTTTTTTTTTGCCCGCTACCTTGGCGGCCTTGGCAATGCATCGGCCGTAGCAAAGATCGATCACACCAACCGCCGGCCTTTGATGCCGAGGTTTTTGGCTAGAGGGCCAAAGGGGACCGTGAGGAATAGCCCGGTGGTTTGCTCACTAGAGCCGCTACCCTCCTACCTTCCTCACCTCGAGCCTTTGAGTTGCCGCAAGGTCATCATGGTCGCATAGAAAGAAGAAAATCAACACGATAATCATGAAGGAAACAATTAATCGTAACAAAATGGAAATAAAATAAAATCGCGAAAGCAAAGTCAAAAATCAACTAGGGGCGACCGAGTAGATGGGTGTACAATCGTGTCTCGAGCCTTCGCATACGAGACAATTGTTGTGGGTCCCAACGGGCACAATAATAAGCTAGAAGGGGAGGGGATGAATAGCTTATTGTACACTTAAAAACTTTTGTTTAAGTTCTTTTGAAAGATACTTACAATCTATGGAAAAGATTGAAGTAGCGGAAGACTTTCAAAGTAGTTGTTTCAAGTCCGCCGATAAGGACTACCTAGCAGACCTTTGACAAAGTTACTTAAATTCTCATTGTTTAAAGGATAAAGATAACTAAAGTAATAAACAGCTCAAACAAGAGACAAACAAGAAAGAAATAACACAAGTAATTTGGGATGGTTCACACTATAAAGAGTGCTACGCCCACCACCAAGGCAAATAACCTTTGATTTAAATAGTGCAATATGTTTTCCACTAGATCTATTACAAAGAATATTCCTAATGGATCGTGTACAAAATATTGACTTGTGTTTGTCTAAGGAATTAAATATCTGTATAAACAAGATATTTAATTCGCATGTAATATAGTTAATGAATGAATAACAACAAGAAGTATAGAAATAAATGTTGATGCTCTGGCTTGTTGTTGACGAGGACTTCTAGATCTGTTGAGGATCTATTGAATGCACCGAGTAGTAAGACTTGAAGTTGAAGATTTTCGAGCAATCCTATAAGTGTTCGATGTGTTATCTCATGTTTCTTTCCGCCTTCAATGGCAAAGATTTATAGCAGTGCACTCAAAAAACCGTTGGAGAAGATGAAGACTGTGAAATCTTATTAGGTAAAATACATTAAATGCATGGGGTCGTCAATAGAATTTCATCTTCACGCATATCTAGAGCAGGGAAAGATTTTTGAGATCTTCTAAAACTTGCGCAATCTAGGTGTCGATCTCGAGAGTTGTTACGCATAATAGGTGACATCGCTTCCTACTTTCATTGCTTTGCGAAAAGTCTTCCTACTTTTCGGAAAGTCGCTTTCGGCGGGCTTGATGTGTCAGGGAATGTCTCAGTTTAAATTTCAAACAGTGATGAGATAAATTTAAACTGATCCATTTAATTATTGCTGGATAGGACACGCCATGAGAGACCAAAGTGGACACAAGGTCCGCTGCTTGTAAGTTTGAAAGGTGTCTTCCGATGAAGCTTGTGAAGAGGTCTTCCACCGAACCTCAGAAAGTCCTATTAAAAACTATACTTGGCAAAGTTCTATACACAGTTGCCGTGCTAATCGATACGCAGCCCGATTAGCCACTGAAGTATAAAACTAGGGTAATGAATTGAACAAATATAAATCTAACATAAGAATCAACAATCTCCTCTTATTTATATCCGTTATCATTACTACAAATGAGGGCTATAACCGACTATGTGATAGATAATAGCATGTCTAAGATATTTATATATATAGTAGCGAAGACATGCCTTTATCAAATAGAAGAGCACCTCAAATATAAAGACTAATCTAAGTGCATACATGGATAAGGAAATCATAGAATAGCACACGTATCAAGAGCAAAAATAGTTCAAATAAGAATTTAAACCGAGTGTTTAAATTCTAAGCAAATATAGAAAATGAAGTACCAAGAATTTAAACACGGAAATTTTGAAAAACAGATAATCTTCTGTAATATAAATAAGATGTTTACAGATTACAGAGTTTTTCAAAAACAAGATAGATACAAAGGTAAAGGGCGAAAAGATACAAATCTACCAAGGTCTTTTCCCTTTGCCTTTGTTTGTCGCTTCCTTTTCCCTTCGCTCTCTCTAGCTCTTCCATTCTACGCACGCACTCGCCATCAAGATCGTGAGAGGTCCGGTGGAACGAGAGCGGTAGTCGAGTTCTTCACGAAGACGACTGTTCTCTTCCATCAGCATTCGGTTGATTGATCTCATTTGCTTCTCCTCCGTGATGGCCAGATCACGATCACGATGGGCATTCATAACATTGTGAACAGAGTCCCGAGCAAGGTTGTTGAGCTCTAGAATAGGAGGGCGGCCACGCCGAGATGGAGAGTGATGGCATGGAAAAGCTCATAGAAGAGGGAGGAGCGCATACGCATACACATTCGCCTCGCTGAGCTTCAATGTTGATCTTGACGCCTCGGAAATCATGTCGATTCCAAAGCGACCCGCACATCCTCTTGAAATTGTCTTAGAAGAGCCTGCAATACGATCAATGGCTTTGGACGCAAAGAAGGGCTATCTCAGTAGCGAGCGTAGTGATGCTAGTGAGAGCGCCTAGTCATTCATATATGGCGCCCACCTTGCAAAAACTTCAGCATTGGCCGGGCCGAAAAGAAGAGGTTGCTTGGCCAATGTGAATGGTACCGGTAGAGGTAGAGGCATAAGAGAGACCGGCCTGTAGGGCCGTTGGAGTTGAGGAGTGATAGAGTCGAAGAGGAAGAGTCCCTGGGTTGGTATGGTGTCAGAGGAGCATATGGTTTGAGGTGCAGTGGGGGAGGAGGTGTTGGTGGGGAATCGATCTCAATGTCGTGTCAGATTTTCACCGATAAGAGAGGATTCTGTAAGGGCCTGTAGAGAACCAATAAGAAGGGGCGTGGTAGAAAAGGCTTTTGGGTTTAGGAAGGAGAGGTTGAGGCGTTGTCGGGTCGTGGGAGAAGAGCTCTACTACCGAAGAAAGTTCAAAAAGGAACTTGGCAAGAGCATAGTCTATTGGCTTTGGGAGGGTTTGGAGTTGGTCGAGTGTGGGTGATGAAGTTGGTTGGGATTGGTGAGGTAAGGAAGGGGTAGATGGGTCGTGAGTAGTGAAGGGTGAAGGAGGAGGAGGAGTGGGCGTTCGGGTTGGCTCCTCCTCGTATGAGGCTCCTCCCCGAGGGATAGACTCCTTCTGAGGTGGTGAATTCCTCCGAGTAGATGACTCGGGGAATAGGTTGTTGGTTAGGTGTGGCGGTAGTTGGTTGGGCATCTAAGAAGGCTGGTCGGCGGTAGTTGGCTTGGTACCTGCACGTCCTTTTCTTCCTTACCGCTGAATAGAGACTCACCGGCTTCATTGGTAGAGGCAGAATGTCTGGCCGGTGGCCGGTCCTGTTTTTCAAGTCAATGCTTAGGCTTAGGAGTGGGGTGCGTGAGAAGGTGAGGGTGGTATTGGTTTTTGGTTTTTTGAAGAAGGTCAAGAAGAAGTTGGATGAGTTTGAGAGGATGGCTGGTGGTGAAGGTTGGACCGGGAAGGTTGCTGGGTGAAGGTGCCGAATAGGGTTGCCGGACTTGTCTTTTGGCCTTCCTTCATCTCCTTTCGGATCCACCTTGCCGCTCCTCTTCAATAGGCACCGTGATTTCCTCGCCTTGTCTTCCTTTGCCTTTTCATTCGGCTCTCGCCACCGCTCGCTCTCATCGCCTAGATCTTTGGCCTGTTGATGGATGGTGGAGGCAACTTGTTCATCAAATTTCGAAGAGGCCTTTTGAAGGTCTTGCTAGCCGCTTCATAAGCTTCCATGTTGAAGCGAGTTACTATGATCGGCAGCGGCTTAGCAACCTTGTCAAGGGTGATCGGCGAAGACCCTTGCCTTCGCTTGTTCTCATATTAAGTGTAT
>JABEVN020001789.1:0-23642 GCA_013146195.2 Codonopsis lanceolata | reverse complement strand
CATAAGTTGACCATTTCAAAGCGTTCTTTATTCGAGATCACACATTTGTGACGAAATCCTCAATCAAGACTAGCGATAAATTCACACTTAACATTATCCAAGGACTTGATTAGAGTCTTAAGTCTAAACCAATACCAAAACACCAAGTTAGTCTTACAGGATTAATTCTCGAGTTCTCGAAATTGCGACCCGATGAACATGAAAAGTCATAGGAATTTATCTAGGGCTCGAAATAACAACTTTTATAATTAATTGACTCCATTCGGGTCAAATTACAAAGTCCCAAATTCTAGGTCAAGGCATAAATTCGGATTCCCAATTTATCAGGGTTTCTTAACTTAACAACAATCAATCTTAAACCATAACAACTCCAACATACCCAATAAAAATCATTTGGGTTCAAACCCTAACTAACATATATTGATATTGATGAAAACATATCATTTTGACATATATAACAACGATAAATCACGAGGAACAAGTCTCTAACAACCTAACATCAAAATGCATGTAGAGAGAGAAACTAGGGCTTAAGTAACGTGCCTTAATCGAGCTACAAACAACCCGGGGAAAGAGAAAACAAACCAGGGAAATGATTTACTCGGGCGAGGCTTCGCAATGGTGGTCGTGGCTCGATAACGGCGGCAGGAACTGCGGGAATCGACTAATCTCCCATGGAGCTCTTTCTCCCTCTCTCTCTAAAAGTCACGGTGGATGAAGAAAATGAGGGAGGAGGATGAAATCAGATCATAAAGGGTTAGGGAGGACAATCCTACCCTTCCTAGTGGACAAGGCCAAAGGAGGGGTTAAAATGGGGGTAGGATAGGTTTTTCACGCTCAAAATCACAAAATAGCAAAAACTGCTCGTTGCTGTCATAAGGGGGCTTGCGGCCGCAAGGTGCCTATGCCTTGCCCCCGCAAGGTCACTAGAATGCACCTCCCAAGTTTCTGCCTTCCATGCGAGGGCAAGCCCAAACCACCTTGCGTCCGCAAGGTCTCCAGATTAAAAAGCCCTCAAATTTGGCCTAGAATGAACCCCCAACAACACACACAATCAAAGGGGAGCAAATCAACCCTCAAAATACAATTAAACCTCTCCCGAGACACGACAAAATGAAGGGAAACGAACGTCGAAAACAACATAAACAACTAATGATTATCAACCGTTCAAACACGAACTAAACAAAGATACTACAAGCATAGGTAAGAACTCTTAAGTATGTTAAAGACTAGTATACATGGTCTAAGACTCAAACTAACATCTCACGAGTCTCACAGACATGAAACAAGGCAAAGGAAGGCATACGTTCAATCCTAAGTTTCCGAAAGATCAAGTAAGGCTTTAGTGATCCCTATCACTTTAATAAGCAACCAATGAACACGAAAAGTACCAAGAAACATATAGTAATAATACTAAGACTCATATCGACTCAGGAAAGTCCATAAAACAAAGGCACGACTCATAGCAGCCAAAACAAGAACATTCAAGGAATAGAAATCTTACAAGACAACTATGACTCAACCAAAGGAGCGGAACCAAATTATACATGTTAAGCATGCCTCTAGCATGACAAGTAGACCTAGCTAGCATGTTATACAAGTAAGATTTTGGGTTCTCACACACTGGTTAACAACATATGTGCACCGCGATATATCCTTCAAAATCTTTGAATCGCGATGAATATATTTGTGAATCGCGATGCAAAAATATGTAAAATTAATTGATTAAGGAAACTTTTTCACCGCGATAAATAAATTTGTACTTTATTAAAAATGAATCTTTGAATCTCGGTGCAAAAATATGTAAAATTAATTGATGAAAGAAACTTTGCACCGCGATGTATAAACTTGCACTTTATAAACTTTGCACCGCGATATATAAACTTGATGTTAAAATCTAGCGTGGTGCAGTCCACTTTTCCTTAAAAAAAATATATATATATATATATATATATATATATATATATATATATATATATATATATATATATATATAAACTTGATGTATTGCGCCTATTGCTCATTAAGGGAATCGCAGTCTTTTCTCGTCCAAAAGTGACTTTTTCCGGTTTTAAAAAAAAGTGTACTTTAGCGATTAGAAACTTAGAAAAGTGAACCGGCCCGAATTTTGCCCTAAGTAATATTAATAGGAAATTAGTATTAAAGTCTTAGTCTGAAGTGGGCCAAGCCCAATCTAATTTAATTGGTTAGTAAATATGTTCAAAATAATTACACTAACTCAAAACATTTATGTTGTTAATTAAGTAGGGACAAAATAATATAATATTAATTAACATGAATTAATGTTTTTAACCTGAATTATCAAGATTTTACAGTCTCACCCCCTTAAAAGAAGTTTAGTCCCTAAACTTATGCACCTACGTAAACAAAGTCCGTATACTTTTCTCATATCTCTTTCTTAACTTCCCAAACAGTGTCCTTTAAATTAGTCCAATTAACTTAATTAAAGTCTTAAAGTTCATCAGGACGATTCGACCTGCATTTCTCACGAAATCCCAAGGTCGTGCAATTGAAATTAACATAAGAAGAGGACAAACACTTGTTAAATAGTAGTGCGAGTTGAACACTCGAGCTAACAAGCTCTAAACATGAACATAAAGCCGTACTAAAATACAGGATTTCAAAAATCGAATTAGCCGAAGTAATTAGGAAATGAAGTCCCGAGCTATGAAACTCGAAACCAAAGCCAAAGAAACTAAGAGTGACATTATCTCTCAAAGGGGGAAAACAAATCTCGCGTGCCGCAACATTGCAGACGCTGAACAAACCATCGGTACTCCAGGCCGGCGTTTCAACAAAGAACCAACCTGATATAACAATTACCCACGGCTAAAGCATACCAGGGTTAAGCAACAACTATAACAATTTAGAATAAAGAAAAGCCCCAAAGGTACTGCATGCCCGTGAGACAACTGAAATAAATACTAAAACCACGAACAATGCACGACACAACACGTCGGCCCAAGAAAGAACGAATACAAATACCCAAGTATCTACCCGACCGTAAAGTCTAGATAACTTTACAAAAACGATCTCACAAGAATAGCAAAGTACATAATATGTGTGACGATGCTAAAAAGAAATAAGACTCCACAAGCTACTACTCGGGGAAGTCTACTACTTCTAGCATGAACCACACGATTTAATCTCGATCTATCGATCAGCTGCGCTCTGCTATAGTCACGATTTACTCAACCCCTACGCGGCTACCAATTTACTGCAACTAGAAAACAAAGTACGGAATGAGTCATAATGACCCAATACACTACGTTTTTTTTTAGGAAAGCAGGGCGGCACCTGCGCATTTATTAAAATAAAAAGGAAAAAACAAGGAGGGGGACAACCAGCCGAACCCAAACAAGGGGGACAAAGGAGCCTTACCTCTACAGACAAAAAACATGACAAAACTATCTACGAATATTATACAATCCCAAAGAGTCCTGTCTAACTGCCAATTGGACAGATCACGGAAGATCACTTGGTCCAGAAAACTCCCGGAACTCCCTATGATTATGACCAAAGGCTGCCAATCTATCCCCCGCAAAGTTCTTTTCTCAAAAAACATGCAACAACAAATAATCTTTAGCCAGATCCTGACAAGTTCGCAGCAAATAAATATATCACCAAGGAAGGTTGTTAACCCTATTTATACCCAGCACCGCAACCTTTGAGTCTGTTTCCACCACTACCTGATCCAAAAGTAACCGCCTACACAGATGCAAGCCATCCCGAAGAGCCAAAATTTCTGCCATCATATTGGTCCCAGTCCCATAAAAATGAGAAAAAACACCAATCACCCTACCAGAACAGTCACGAATCACCCCTCCACCAGCACATCTTCCCTCCATAGTCGAACCATCAGTATTTAACTTATAACACCCTGTATTTGGAGGCTCCTAACGAAGCCAAGATCCGACTCGAAGGTTCACATTGACCACATGAACATTAAAAAACTGCATGATGTGAATTCCTCTCGAAGTTGTTGAACTTTTAGGCTGATAATCAAACATCAAATCCTGAATACTATGTATCACTTTTGATAGAACCCTACTATGCAAAACAACATTACCCTCAAAAATCGCCCCGCAGCGAAATTTCCAAATCTCCCAATAGACTAAACTGAAAATCACCATCTGAAGGATGCCTAACTGAGATGTAGCAGCTGCTCCCCCCGTCCAAATTTCAAACAGATGCTGAAAAGAAACATAACGATGCACTTTGTTGAAAGGGGCAGCAAACTTGGTCCAAAGAAAAACCGCCAATTCTGAATGAAGGAAAAGGTGGGTCAAGCTTTCAACATGATGAAGTGTGTTACAACAAACACACTTGGAGGCTAAACTTATGTGCTTCGTGTATAGCATCGAATCCACCGGAAGGGCACCGTGTAAAAGTTTCCACAAAAAACCACTGACCCGCTGTGGAATCCACGGTTTCCAGATCTTTGTCGCCCAAGGAATGTGAGGATGTTTATGGCGAAAGTATTCCCAAAAATCTGCTAAAGAAAAGTTCCCTGTTACAGTAAATGTACACACCAACCGATCTTTAATCGTGGGAGCCAAAGCTATGTTACAAATGTCCTCGTGTAGCCGGTCAGGAATCATTGGGAGAAAATCGCCAAGATTACGAAAAACATCAACAACCCTTAACTTAGCATCAATTGGAGAAGGGCCAAGCAGCATCTCACCACACCAGTTCGATGTCCAGAAACTCACATTCCCTGCACCAAGGATCCACCGAGAGTTATCTAACACTCTCGGCACTTGACCAAGAATAACCCTCCAAACATGAGACGAAGAACTCGACTGAAAACCACCATCCACCGTGCCATATTTATTCGTAAAAAATCGGGCCATAAGACTTTCACCTTGACAGATAGGCCATGCCAACTTTGCATGAAGGGACTCCATGACCTGGCCCAAAGGACGAACTCCTAAACCACCTTCTTTCTTTGGACGACAAACCACCTCCCAAGAAATCCAATGCGACCTACGATCCCCCGCTGAATCCCAAAGGAAATTACTCATGATGCACTCAATTCTACGACAAATCATTTTCGGCATTTTGAGAACGGTGAGACAATAAATCGGCATACTGCTAAGAACTGACTGACTAAGGATCAATTTCACACCAAAAGACAGTAGATTAGCACTCCAGCCATTTATCCTGCTCCTAATTCGGTTATCCAAATCTTCAAAATAAATCTGACGAAGGCGGCCTTTGAAAAGAGGGATGCCAAGATATTTCACAGGGAGAAGATGTTGATTACAACCTGACCATTGCGAGATAAGACGAGCTTTACTGCGAGGACATTTGGAAGAAACATGAAAACCCAATTTTTGAAGGTTTATAAGTTGACCCGAAGCAACTTCGTACTTGGCAAGAACCTTCCTCAAAGCCAAAATAGAAGGTTTTCCTGCGTTACAAAACAACAACATATCATCCGCATAAAATAAATGAGTCACCCGAATGTCACCCCGACCATGAGCATAAGGTAAAATATCGCCTTCTCCAAAAGCACGATTAATATGGATAGATAACACCTCCTGAGCCAAAACAAATAATAATGGAGACAGAGGATCACCCTGACGAACACCCCTGGAGGAAGTAAAAAATCCATAACTTTCCCGATTGAGCTTCAACGAGTACCAAATATTACTGGTCAGTCTATAAACCAGGTCACAACTTTTCGTATCAAATCCAAAGGCTTGCAAGGCACGAAGGAGGAAAGGCCACTCAAGTCTATCATAAGCCTTAGACATGTCTAATTTGTATACTACATTGCCCCCACGAACTTTATAATCTAGCTTAGAAATGAGCTCATGAGCGAGCACAACATTATCCTGAATGGACCGACCTTTAACAAAACCCGACTGCTCAGGAGAAATAAGCTTGGGGAGAAAATCAGCCAACCTAGAAGCCAAAACCCGAGAAAGAATTTAGCAGGAGAAGTTGCACAAGCTGATAGGACGAAGGTCATTCAAACCTGTGGGTCTAGCCATTTTGGGAAGCAACACAACTGTAGACGAAGACATACCCCGGTGCATCTGACCTCCCCAATAAAAATCCTGCACTGCCGTAATAACTTCCACTTTAATTATGTCCCAGCAACCTTTGAAGAACCAGCCCGTAAACCCATCGGGCCCTGGAGCACTATCCGAGTTGAGGAGCTTAATCGCCTTCCATATCTCATCTTCATCAGGGAGACGATGAAGCACTTCATTATCTGCTGCAGAAATTTGAACAGGGAAATCAGCGAAAAACTCCTCATTAACAATCGGGCGGGTTGAAGTAAAAAGATCCTCAAAATGTCGCACTGCCATTTCTCCCATCTCCTGATTACTAGTGACCCAGCTACCATCCGGCCGTTGAAGGCGAACCTTATTAATAGTAGCCCGTTCTTTGATACTCGCATGAAAAAAAGAGGTGTTACGCTCCCCATCTCGAATACATAAATGCCTAGCCTTTTGTTGGATTAACTTCGCATCCCACTTAACAAGCTGACATAGATCTTTTTGGGTTGAACAAAACTCTTTGAAAGTATCCTCCGTCCAAACTCCATGTAACTCAAACTCCAGGTGAAGAACCTCATCTTGCTGTCTTTCCAACCTTCTTTGGACATTACCAAAAACCTCCCAGTTCCATTTTCTAAGCCCCACGCGCAAGGCATGAAATTTTCTATGGAGACTACCCATTGCCGAGTCCCTCACCGGGACCTCCCAAATCGAACGAACAAAAGTGAGAAAATCCGGATGATCAAGCCACATACGTTGAAATCAGAAGGTAACTTTAGGTTTGACTGCTGCAGCAAACGAAATCAACAATGGAGAATGATCCGAAAAAAACCGACATAAATGCTCTACTTTAATAAGCGGTAAAATAGCTTTTCAACCTCCGTTTACCAAAACGAGATCCAGACGTTGCCAGATACGAGCTGCACCATCCTGATTATTACACCAAGTAAACATACTTGCTTCATATCCAATATCATCTAATCCTGACTGCAGCATAAAATCATTGAACTCTCTCATTCCAAGGAAATCACAAGGAGCTCCGCCCAACTTCTCAACGGAACGCGCAATGATGTTAAAATCCCCGCCTACTATCCAATGACCCGACATAGTAACAACAAATCTATTTAGGTCCTCCCAAAGAAATTGACGCTCACCTCGACAGCACTTGGCATACACAAAGGAAGCAAATGAATCCACCAAATTACCGCTTTGCATCTTAACCGTGATAAACTGCGAAGTGGCCTGAATCAATGAAACAATTATACTATTATCCCAAAATAACCATATATGAACATTAACCGGATTGCACTGCAAGAAGTTTTTAAATTTAAGCTTTCGCGCTAAAAATTTGATACACCTACTAGCTAATTTAGGCTCCAAAATAACACACATAGAGGGCCTATGTTGACATTTAAGCAGCCTAAGATAATCCACCGTATCAGTATTCCCAACATCTCGAGCATTCCATAAAAGTATCGTCATTACAAAAACTAAAGGGGAGAACAATTAATGAGCCCTAACCGAGGCCCTAGTTGCACGTTTGCTTTGCATGGTAAAGGCCTCCGCCTTAACCTTCTTTAAATATTTCAAAAAACCAGCCACACTATTCTTGGAAGGGGGAAAATCGACCAGATCATCTAGAGATGAAGAACGAGTGAGTTTAATCTTCCCTTTGAAACATTGGGCTAAATCATCTTTGGCCCAAGGAGGATGTTCACGACTTGTTTCAGGCACCTCTAAAACACCCTCAGTACATTCAAAACCTTCCTTGTCCCCAGATCAGCTAGCACCCCAATGGCATTAGTGGACGCTGAAGGCAAAACATGCTTATTGCTAGTGGAAACCTCCTGCCGTCCCTGCGTAGGCATATTGTCATATTCCTGCTGCCTACCGAGACTTGGTTGCATATTCACCCGAAGACTGGGACTTTGATCACCAACATCAATAACCTCCGTTTCCCTCATAACTCCATTCAAATCCTTTGCATTCGATACCGACCCTTTTTCCATCGTCCCTCCTACTCTAATAGGAACCCACTGTTGATTGCTTGTATTGGAAACTTTCGTAACTTTGACCTACTCGGGGCCTCCCATATCCATTTTTTCCGTAGCATTAATCGAGGTAGGGTCCTCTTGAATCCTGTTAGGATGAGGTGTAACCATTCGACGCTTTCGGCAATCAGTCGTCACATGCCCAAGGAGGCCACAATTTCTACAATATGCGATGTTACCTTCGAATTCTAGAGACTGCCAAAATCCATTCTCCTTGGAAGTGCCTATCCAAACCCTAGAAGGTAAAGGTTTAGAAACATCCACCCCTAAACAAACCCTAGCGTACATAGGATGAGAAAGGGCTAGAGTGCGATCATCCGCCCGCAAGAACCGACCCACTGCTTTACCAATCTTTTGCAGAGAAGAAAGATTAAAATACATGAGAGGAAGTTGATGCAATCGAACCCAGACCGCGACATAAGGGCTATCTTTCTTAAATGCAAAATCTAAAGACCAACGAAAAAGACGATACATACACATGTTGATCATCCGAGACTCTTTAGAAAGAGCTCGCACCATGTCCTCCTCTGAAGTAAGGTGTATTAACGTGACGGGGGTCTAAAAAACCAATAATGACTGGGCCAACAAGCCTCCAATGCTTGGCAATATGGTCCTGAATAACATTAAGCTGTGGCCTTCCCACTGAGAACTTCATAATAAGGGTAAACTCAAATTGTTTATCGAGCAAATCGATCTCAACTAGGGAAAAAAAGCAACCAGGTTCATCCATAATGGATATAGCCGGACGTGACGTTAAAGGTATAGCCGGTCATACTGGTGAAGCATTAGGGTTAACTCCAGGATGCTTCGGTAGGGTAGCAGTTGCGGAGGCATATGAGATGCCTGGTTTGAGAGAGGTATTGCCCATCGTATTTGGAATAGGCTGGGAAGAAGGATCCAAAGAAGGAACCGGTGGAGGAGCCGCCGGCTCATGCACAGGCGGCATAGCCGCGAGAAGGAGCAAAACCTAAAAACGGAAGGAAAGCAATCGCACCTTCAGTGTGTGTATTACTGTGTTTATAATCACAATATTCATTGACCCAATACACTACTACAAGAGATATGTAACAAAAAAATAATCATGGTGTCATTTTACAAATGACGGAAAAAACCCGTGAAGAGGCGTCGTATCGTTTAGATACTCCACAAGATAACCATTTCTTCTTACTTACTAAACCATCCAAATGAACCAGGGTGTAATTCCCTGTTCAAACACAAATCAAATGAATTAGAACGTAGTCCCCATAAAAACATCATATGCAAGTATATATAATTATATATATACTAATCGAACTATTAATAGAATCATTAAATATAAGTGTGCATATTTATATATATACACATCAAGCCTTTCATAGCATCATCAAGTAGAAGTATGTATATCTAAATATATACATATCATATCGTTCATATAATCATTAACTACAAGTATGTATACTTACAGTTATAGACCTCAAGTATTTCAATAATACACAATCAAGACAAACACGATAAATTGGATCTCATGTTCAACTAACACTTTGTTATAACATAAGTGCTCATAGTAAGCCACATAAGGGATAGAGAAGATACCGAATCAGTGTCGTTGTGTCGCTCTTGCAATCACAACCGTTAAACTATTTCGTGCTGTCAGATGTACGTGATTGATACATCGACTTACCGGGGGATACTCGGGCCAATTTAACATAATCCATGCGCTCTATTGGTTATGACAATGGGCTAACTTCCCCACTGAGGCCAATAGTAGAGGGTGTGTGAATTGTCTCCAGTACGTCAATACATAGAAATCACGGATCCCATAATCCGTGAAGACGGTGCATCGTCCCACCATCAACATTGTTGTTTCTCATTGTATATTGATTTGCATTTGTTCATTCTTTACATTAGGTTCTATACTTAGTGGCTAAATGGGCTGCATACCAGTTAGCGTGGCAACTGTGTATTGAACTTTGCCTTAGAATAGTTTTTCTAGATTTCACAGGTTTCAGTGGAAGACTTCAGCTGAAGGCTTCACCAGCAGACTTCAAGCAACCTCCAGCAGCAGACCTTGTCTGCACCCGAAAGCATGACATGTCCAGCCCTTCCTTGAATCAATCTTAGATGGATTATTTAATTCAGCTTCGTTTAATTTGAATTTGAATTAATCCATCTTCAAATCAGTGCTTGACTTCCAAGACACGCCCCCTCCAGCTTTTTCGAAAAAGCATGAAGACTTTCGCCTCCTGAATGTGACTGAGCAGGTGCACAGTCTGACACAACCAGACTGTACCAACTACTACAGGTCTGCAACTCTGTTTGTCTCCCTCCTGCCAGTTGCTGCACCTACTCCTCTCCATACCCTGATCAGCCCCTGTTAAAGATGAAGTCAACAAAGCAGCTCCAAACCTTTAATGCGATTAACCTAATAGAGCTGTTACTCACTTCGTCTTCTCCAACGATCTCAAGGATGCACAGCTATAAATACTGCCATTAAAGTTTGAAGAAATCAATGCTCTAAAACTATCCAACAACATCAAGCTTTATACTCAGTGCATTCAAGAGATCATTAACTGATCAATGAAGTCCTCAACAACAATAAGAAGATCTGCATCAACTGTTAATTGTTTGCTTCTTATTGTTGTACTATTTACTATTCTTCTGCACATTGAATATTATGTTTCTCCAGATATTCAATTTCCCTACCCCCAAACACAAGTCAAATAGTTTGTACACGATCCATTGGATATTTCTGTAATAGAACTAGTGGAAAATATAGTGCACAAATCCAAGGCTGACTGCCTTGGTGGTGGACGTAGCACTCATTATAGTGCGAACCATCTCAAAACACCTGTGTTAATCTTTCTCTATTGATTACTGTTTTTATACCGTCATTCATTTCCTTAACTTATTCCTTTAGCAACAAACTTCAGTAATCAGCTAAGTCTACCAGTAGTGCTTCATCGACAGACTTGAACTGTCTTCCTTGCATGTCTTTCGCTACTTCAATCTCTTTAATAGATTGCAAGTGC
This sequence comes from Codonopsis lanceolata, assembly GCA_013146195.2. NCBI lineage: Eukaryota > Viridiplantae > Streptophyta > Magnoliopsida > Asterales > Campanulaceae > Codonopsis > Codonopsis lanceolata. The sequence continues at coordinate 12,551 of JABEVN020001789.1, read as the reverse complement.
TTGCTCTTGGAATTATTACGAAAAGTTTTAAGTGTTCTATAAGCTATTCAACCCCCCCTTCTAGCTTATTATTGTTGCCCTTTGGGACTAATAATTGGTATCAGAGCTTAACTCTTTGAAAACTAGTTTTTCCAAGATTAAACTCTTGAGAGACATGATCCAATGGCACAAACACACTACATGCTACCTACGTCAAATGCGAACCACGTCCCAATATTGGACGAAGGACATTTCAATGTTTGGAAGGATAAGATAATGTGTTTTATGAATTCTGTTGACAACAGATTACGGAAGTGCGTGCTAGAAGGACGTCATGTACCAATGAAGCCAAACCTTCTGGCAACTGTTGGTGGAAATCCTCCCGAGATCCCAAAAGAAGAAATAATGGACTGAGGACGAAAGGAAACTAGTAGAGCTGGACAATAAAGCCATTAACATCATTACAAGCTCACTAGACACCAGTATGTACCAACAAGTGATACGGTGTACATCTGCCAAAGAAATGTGGGAAGCTCTTGTCGAATACTTGGAAGGAGACCAAGATACAAGAGACAACAAAAAGTACACCTTCATCGAACAATTTGACTCTTTAAAAAAGGATCCTAAGGAGACCTTGAGACAAGCATACGATGGCTTCGGGAAAGGTAATAAATAGTTGTTTTTCTCTCGGTAAAACCTATGACAAGAAAGAAATGAACATGAGATTTCTAGGCTCTCTAGGTAGTCTGTGACATGTTAAGACTATCGCCATGAAGGAATCTAAAAACTTAAATGAAATGACTCTTCGTAGTCTTTATGCAAGTTTAAAGGTTTACGAGCTCGAAGTTAGTCAAGCTCTAGAGCAGGAGAAACAGTTCAAAACTTTGTCCTCGCCAGCCGTGTTACATGAAGTAACTCCAGTTGAAGAAAAATCCTCAACTTCCTCCAGTGAAAATGATTTTCTTTCAGATGAACAATTTGCCATTGATCGATGTATTTTATACGTCGATTTTATATGCTTCTATGACTTAAATTATGCTATTTCATGAGGCTTTTGGCTACTGATATGTGTTTTCAATGAGTTTTGTAAGTTTCAGGGTTTTTAGTGAAAATATGCAAAACTCCAGGGTTTTATATGCAAATTCCAAGAAGGGCCCAAGATGAAAAATGAAGAAGAAATGAAGGAAGTCCAAACTGGAGACCTTGCGGTCGCAAGGTATTTCAGACCTTGCCCCCGCAAGGTGGACAGTAGCAAGAAGAACCAAGGCCCGGAAAACTGGTTTGGAATGATACTTGTATATTCTACGGAAATATGTTTAATATGATGAATAATATAATATATACTATATTATTGTTAGTGGTTATTATGCGAGTAGAATACACTCGATTAGTACGAAGGTTAAGTGCTGCGATTTATCAGTTGATTTCGGCTGCACGGGAGAGATTGACGCTTCACCGTGAGTATTGAGACGTTAACGTTGCGATAGGATGCTTAGAGTATGTGTGGTTGTAGACTTGGTCTAGAGCTTTAGAAAGGATGGTCTTGCGGAGTATAGACGTTACGAGTATCGGTAGATGTGTCGGTTCCTTGTGATTCCTAGTGAGTTATCTTGGTTGAGTGTACTAGGTACACGAGTTTTGTGGTAGATATGATTGTTGTTTGCCAAGGTAATAGACCTTGTTAGTTGGTTTGATTTTATTCAATTATGTGCATTAGTTGTAGGAAACACCTATTTGATGCATTTACATTTTAAAATAATTCTCATTTCATAAACATTATCGCTTGTTCATTCATTTCATTAGTATAGGGGACTGTTTGAAGGATGCTTAAAACTTTTTATTCATGAACCTTCGCATCCTTACGACGGAAACTTTTGAAGCTAATTCAGTAGGTACCCTGAATTGGTGACCAAAAGGCATTCGTCGTTGGACTAGGATTGGTAAGAATTAAGTTAGAAATTGACTATACCCGTTACCAAATGGAATGGACAGAAATGGAATGACTCTTCAAAACATTTCATTAATGTGCTCTTACGTGTTGTTACCCGCGATGGGGAAATCGCGAGTGTGATTTACATGGTTTAAAATGCCGATTTGATTATCTTTAATTTGTTTGTGAATTGCTCCATAGGCAATTATTAATTCTTGTAACTTAGAATCTCTTGTGCTTGAATTTCATGATGTGCCCCGAGACAAATAGTTTCGGTAGATGGATGTTGAAATATCCTTGAATGTGTTCTTCATGTTGAAATTTGGGATTTTGCTTACATGTTTGGCATAGTGTTGTTCGTATGTGTATCCGCGACTCAAGTATGAGTCATGTTATTTTCAATCGTAAGTGTTGATGTTGTTGTGTCTATCGAGAGTTTGTTGACTTTTGAATTTGGATTATTAGAATTTGACCCTCGTGTACTATGTGATAGTAGACTCGGAGATTCGAGTCCAGGTTGGTGGTTTTGAGACCGAGTGTTCACCCGGGATTAAGAGACAATGTAATCGTAGTCTCGATGTATTGTGGTTGAGTGCGGACCTAATGTTGGTTTGTATTATGATTTAGAATTCGGGACGAATTCTTTTTAAGGTGCAGAGAGTGTAACACCCCGCTCCTTCGTTAGCTTCGATTTACGTGCCATACTCGCAATTCTTCCTTTGTGGGTTGTATGATTGGTTAGTGAGATGGTCTAGATGCGTATGAGAGACCACATTAAGACCAAAACACTATTAAGAGAGGCCATATAGTCGTTGACTTGCTAAAGTCACAAGTCGTGACTCGACGATAGTCGGAATGCGACGCAATTGAGAATTTGCTTGCATTTTGCATTCGTGACCTCGGGTTGGTCCTAGACCTTTACAAGATGGTTTATTAACATGTTTAGATGTATTAGACTTCAAGTTGGAGGTGTTCCTTAAGTCTATCGATGATTTGGAAGCTTTGGAGATAGCGTTCGTCTCTATCGCGTAGTTCGGGGATCGAGTCGCGTAATCGTCTCTCCTTTGGAGTTCTTATTTCCCTAGTTGTTATTAAACTTTCTAGGAGTATTCAAGCTTCTTCATTAGCCCTTAGACTTGCCTTAAAAGTCTCCTTTCATTGCTCGTTCAATTGCTAGTTCATTCGTTGTTCCGGTTGGACGTTGTTGCGCCTCTTCCCGGTTTCGCTCCGAGTTGTTTCGGGAGTTGTTTGTGGGTGTTCTATGAGAGTTATAGACCTACTTTGGATGAGGTTTGAACCTTGTTAGGTTTGGTTATGTGTTTGAGGTCGTTCGGGGTTGAATTATAAGCCCTTTTTGGTCTGGGAGGCTTGCGGATGCAAGGGGGAAGGACCTTGCCCCCGCAAGGTCATCAGAATTTGTCCATGGAGAGTACTGGAGAGCTTGTGGTCACAAGCTATAGGGGACCTTGCGACCGCAAGGTGCCCCGACCCTGCTTTGCCCTGTTTCGATTTTTGATGAGAAATACCTATCCTACCCTCATCAAACCCCCTCTAAACCCTTTCTAACCTCCCATACTTAGCCCTAAACATGTCCTAACATTAGTTGGAAGTTAATTAAGGTTAGATTAGTGAATGATTAATCCTAATCTCTACTAATTGTACCAAGGAATTCCCTATTTTGCCCTCTTGGTTTGTGGAGGTATAAAAGCTCAAACCCTTTACAATTTTCAGAAAATCCTTTTCATTTCTTCTCTTCCACCATACGTATTAGAGAGAGAAGGAGCTCTTGTGGGTTTTGAGCCCTAGCTTCATTCTTCCTTCGATCCACAACGATCCAACCGTCAGATTGCCTTCAAACTTCGGATTCGTGAAACCCTCGACAAGTAGAACAAGTTCACCAATCGGATTTGCGTTCTTTGGAGTTTTCATCCGAGCTAGGTAAGTTACTTTCTTTTGATTTTGGTTCATTGGCCCTAAGGAAAACAACCTATATGCTATTTGTGCACAATGAACACTTGATATGCTATGTGTGCCCATTTTGGGGATTTTTGGAGATATGAACTTGTTAATAACATGAATAGAATGATTTAAATGTTATTATGTGTTGTAAGAAATGGGTTATCCCTTTGTTAAGGTTTTTAGGAATTTTGGGGCTTGGGAATCAAGCCCGAATTATTTTGGAATTTGTTATAAATTGAAGAGGATGATAATGTTGGGATTTATGGAATGTGTAAATAACGAAACTTAATAGTAAGACTCAACGGAGTCATTATAAGTTCAATAATGTGTTAGTGAACTTGGGTTGAAATCCTACGATGTTTGGGTTTCGTTTGATTATGATTGTGGTGCACTTAGTTGTAGACACCCCAATTTCGTACCCCTGGCATGTGACTGACATAAAATATCAAGAACCGTTAAAACTTAACAAATGTCAAGTTACAGGAGTCAACAATGCGAAAGGAAAAGCAGGATGCGCGAAACAGTGAACTGCAGGGGGGAAAGTGCAAAAATTTGAAAGATAAAAGCTTGCATGGTGCCGCACCCCTTGGTGCCGCACCATGCCTTCCACTGTTCACCTCTCTCAGATGGAAATTGTACAATCCTTGATGCTCGCGGTACAAGCTGTTGATGCATGAAGAACAAACCAAGAAATTCCGGCCGTGTCCTCATCTCCCACTATAAATAGAGACCCCCGGCTCCCAGTTTCAGTGCTCAATTCCGCGATAAAAAAAAATCGCAACGAAGCTCTGCTTCTGCGATCTTTCGATAGAAATAGTACGAGAGGTGCGAGATAGGTGAGTGGAAGCCCCTAGAGTCTCCAAACCCCGTCCAAACTCTGCCAAATCAAAAACCCATAGGTTATAAGTGATCCCTAGCCTAGTTGTTAGGTATCCACCTCACTTCCCCGGTCCAAAAATCCCAAAGTAAGCCGTTATTCTGCCCGAGTAACGAGCTGAAAAGTCAAAAAACTAAGCCTAGGTTCCGCCCAACCAAAAAGGCCAAAACCTACCCAAATAAGCTGTCACTCTGCCCGAGTTGATAAGCCCAAACCCTCAGAAATAAAGCAGTCATTCTGCCCAAATCAAAACAACAACCACACAACAACAACAAAAGACTCCCTCTCCCTGAAGGACATAGCGAGCACACCGCCGCTCTAAAAGGTAAAACCTTTAAGAGCATCTTTTATTTCTATTTATTTATCTGTCTTTTATTTATTTTTAAAAAGTTGTTATTTAAAATCCGGCGCAATGTAGCCAATATAAGCCGTTGTGCTGCCCGGATTAGAATAGGGAATATTATGTAAAAGAGCCGTTATAATGGCCAAATATTCTTAAATGTGTTTGTAATTTATTGGAAGGAAACGGCTGTCGAATCCGTAAATAATGTAGCCACGAATGTATTTGTTTAAATTTCCCTGTCATTTTTAATACCTTATTTATTTGCGAGATAAATATGACAATAAACATACTTCAGCCAAAAACCATTTTCGAGACCGAAAGGGCGAGTTGGGTGCCTAGCACCTTCCCAACTCGTAACTTAGCCTCCGAACCCGTTTTCTTTTTCTCTGGTTTATTTTTATTTTTTTTGGTTTTGTTTTATTTGCCTTAAAATAAAGATGGCGACTCTAAAACTTTCGGATTCAGTGGGGCCTCGCAACATTCCATCTTTGCACTTTACTGTTCTCCCCTAAAAAAGGGAGATATGGGAATGGAGGGGTGATGCATTCCCATATCCTGATATCCCCTAAACAAGGGATAACTTGATGCGGGAAACCCAAAGGTCCCATAGTAATCTGAATGGGCCATAAGGCTATTTTCAATAAATCCATAGTGGGGGCGTCGCAATATCCTTTTTTGCACTTTTCCGTTTTCCCTTAAAAAAGGGAAAATGGGAATGAAAGGGTAATGCATTCCCATATCCTGGTATCCCCTAAAAAAGGGATAACTTGATGCGGGAAACCATAAGTTCCCATATTGGATACAAAATCCACTTAAGGGCAACCGAGGCACATTCAAACGTGCTAACATAGACATCACTCCTCTCGCACTTTTGATTTTGTCTTCCCTAAACAAGGGAGGGTGGAGCGAGGAGCGGTGGTGTCCCGTGCGTGGCGCACCCCTATCCAGCACACCCGAGAACCTCACGGTGGCGACTCATTTGGGGAGTTGTTTTATTTTAAATAAAATGGAGGGCTAGACTCGTAAAATAAAACTTTTTGTTTTTATTTGTTTAAGGCGATGCTTGTCATATTAATTTACGCATTTGAATAAAGTGTTCCCATACGGTCGTGGCTATATTTGTGGATATGATCCTCCATCTTGCAGCAGTTTCGCTCCGATAACTGTTACATGCATGTTTAAGAGTATAAAAAAAATTCAAAAAATAATATATATATATATATATATATATATATATATATATATCAAAAAAATTTCAAAAATCAAAATAAAATAAATATATATATATATATATATATATATATATATATATATATATATATATATATATATATATATATATATATATATATATATATATATATATATATTATATTACAATAAATTCAAAGACAACAAAAGAGCTGGGGCTTTACTTCCGGCTCTATGTTATTATTTATTTCAGTTCATTTTCTTTTTCATTTTATTCTGTACATTTATACATATTTGCATTCATTTTGTCATTTTATTTTGGGGACATAGGACCAAAATTTGTAATTAATAGGGATAGATAGTTTCCCCACTTTTCTTTCTATTTCTTAAAATGGTATGCTTGCTTGCTTGCGCTCAAAAATAAAAAGCCGAGAAAATCCACACATAACAGCAAGACAGGCCATATCTGCTTTATTTTTCTATATCTGTAAAATAAATAAAGGCTTTACTGCTTTCTAGATACCGCACACACGTGCACGCATATAGATATATTCCGAACTGTTACCCTACACCATGGCCGCCGCCTACCCCTGCATAAGCCAACGTTAGAATGCATATAGTTTTTCAGGACACTTCACAGACCGACCGGTTTTTGCATTTTGAATTATGGGTCGGCCAAAATAAATATATATATATATATATATATATATATATATATATATATATATATATATATATAAATATAAATATATATATATAAAATGTCAAAAAAAATATAATAAGTGCGCACAAAAAAATATATAAATATAAATAATAAACAGGGGCTGATTTATAATTCTCAGATGCTCGACCTAGACCATTTCGGATGGTGGATCCTGGAAAGAGTATAGGCCCTTCGCCTGGGACGATCCGATCTGAGGAGTCGAAGCGGTGGAATACGTTGGTCCTATACTCTGGAGAAAGAATCCACTGTTCCAGGAAAAGTCTTGAGACTGTCAAAATAAAGCAGGTGCTTATCCGGTCAATTGTAGGGAACAAAAAAGTAATAATAAAATACTAATAAAAAGACACGCTGTACTCCGAGCCCAGACAGCCTCCAGCCAGCCATCTGATACCTCCAAAACCCCCATTTTCCTCAGAAACCTGGCTCAAATTTGGAAAGGCAGAGATAATACTGGCCGATTGATACGGGAAGGAGGCACAGAATTCAGATCAGAAAATATCAGGGGCAGATCAGAAAAGGCGCAGTATCAGTTCAGAAGGTACATATTTTAGCAGAATGGCAGCTGAAAGTAAGCAGCCCGCCATGGGTGCGCATCCGGGGCTTCAGGGGCGCTCGACTCAAAGCAATGCAGGAATGGTTTGACCAAAAGTTGGGTGCAGCGATGAGTCAAATGGTTAGTCTGGTACAAAGCTTAAAATCCAGTGGTGAGATGAACTCTCCCCTTGCAGTCCCTCAAAAAGCATCAACCTCTCATGTTCCTCCAAACTCAATTTCTCAGCCAAACATTAACCCGCCAAATATTACCACAACCCAAAATCCCTATCCAACCCAAAATCCATGTCCAACCCAAAATCCCTATCCAACCCAAAATCCCTATCCAGCCCAAAATCCTTATCCTGTCCAAAACTCAAATCCTACCCAAAATCAAAATCCTTACCAGAACCCTCACCAAACACCTCCTCAAAATCCTTATCAAATACCACAGCCAGAAACTAATCCAGCCTTTCCTAACCCTACCAGCATATACCAAAATCCAACTCCCCCTCCCACCAAAATGGAGGAAGACATGGAGAACTTGAAAAGTATGATGCTCAAAGCCCTGGACAAAGACAAATTTTCTATGAAGGCATTAACGCTAAAACCTTCAGCCATACTACCCCCAAATTTCAAAATGCCCGACATAGAAAAATTCGATGGGACTGGATGCCCTATCTCTCACCTAAAATCTTACTCTACTGGCATGCAATCAAGAGGGGCTAGTTTCGAAGCCATGGCCTCCAGTTTTCACCTCACCTTAATAGGGGCTGCTAAGCAATGGTTAATGCTAGCAGATGATAACACCATGGGCACTTGGGACCAAATAGCTGAAGGGTTCCTGGAAAGGTACAAAGACAATACCACCACTGAAAATAAAAGGGAACTTGAGGCATGCACCCAAAAAGAAAATGAAACATTCGCAGAATTTGCAGCCAGATGGAAGGATAAAGTCGCCCAGACTCTGGACAGACCCGATCCGGCTGAATCATGCAGAATGTTCATCAAAAACCTCCAGCCCATTTACCTAGAACGCATGCGGTATCTCCCTTATAGCAATTTTAAAGAAATAGTGGAAATAGGGGTCCGTATTGACGAAGAAATACGTATGGGATCCCTAGAGATTGATACACATACACCCCCAATTTCACTCTGTGACTCTGAATCAGACGAAGAGTCTTCGGAAGAAGTCAATGTGGTTGAAAGAGTTCCACCTGGTAAATATAGTAGTGTGCCATGGTCATATGAATCTGCCAATTCTGTTGAAGGAAGTAGTAATGCTAACAAGAACCTCATAGGACCCTACCGAGCAAAAAGAAGGCATTACGATGAACTGAATGCCCCAATGTCTCTAATTTTACAAGGCCTAATGGCACAAGGGGTTTTGAAACCTATGGAAAACTACCGACCTCCACCAAAGCTATCAGACACATGGGACCACTCTCAGTATTGCGAGTATCATCGTAGCAGTGGCCATCCCACTGATAAGTGTTATAAGCTCAGAAGTGCCATCCAAGATCTTATTGATGGCCAAATCATTGAAAAGCCACACCCATGATTGTCTCTAGTAAAAAGTAGAAAGTACCCTAGAATACCCTTGTATATACACCTCCAAAGACTCTTTGCACCTTTGAATGTTCTTCTGTCAAATAAAATCTCCATGAAACAACTCTTTTCAACACAGTGTCAATTTTGGAACCCTTGTTGTTTTCTGGTACCACTAACAACTTTGCAGGGGCTAAAAAGTTGACTACTGTCATTTACTCTCTTGAGAGGACTGTCCGGAGGTACGTAATCATTACATCTCATAAAAAATGATTATTATTTTTTAAAAAAAAACAACGAAGAAAACAAAGAAAAAAAAAGAGAGATTTCGTTCTCTCTAAAAAAAAAGAGAGAGTCTCCGAAAAAAAAGGGAGAGAAAGTCTTTTTTCTATATGTTGTCTTCTGTTTCCCAAAACATGTAAAGACAGGAAATTTCCCCCTCACCATTATTTTCAATCGCCATCACCAGTTGATAAGTGCATCAGTCATTCTTGATTCAAAAAAAAATCTAGCAAGTCCTACTTTGAGATGTCAAGGTCTACCACCACAAAAAAAAAAGCAAAAAAAAAAAGGAAAAGAGAAAAATGATAAAAAAAAAAAAAAAAAGAAATGAGAGAAAAAAAAAAGAAGGACCGATAGGAAGCCAGAAAAGAAAAGAAAGTTGGAAAAATTGGGACAACCAAGAAAGCAGAAAAGTCTGGAAAGCTGAGAAGTCCAGAAAAGCCAAGCAACTCAGGGATCATACACAACAATTCAGGGCTAGGGGCTTTCAAACCCAGAGGTATTTTCTTAGCCCATACCCTTGCAGAGTATGCTCATTTGGTCTTCGTTATTTTGAAAGCCCAACCGAGTCTTCAAACTGAGCCTTCTAAAAGTATATTCAAGCCTGATAAAATTCTTTCTTTTCCTATATTAGCTTGTCGAGTCTTCTTCTTGATCTCTGAGCACCACATATCGCCGAAATATCTAAAAAATAAAAAATAAAAAAATGAAGATGACGAGTCAACTCATGAAAAAAACATGATAAATCTACACGAGTTGATGATGAGTCATCAAAAAGATATGGACCCGAAAACTTTTAAGAACACAAGAAATCCAAAGCAGGCACGTCGTCTTGACCGGAATCACCTTCGACCCATTGCGGCCGAGCTATTAAACGGTACACTAGGGACTCCCAACCATACACCTAACCCCTTCCAAATGCCTGAACAAACCCACCAATTGCCAAAGCCTAACCATCTCTAAAACCCAGCTTCTCAAAATTGGGGCTGCTCCACCCTTAAATATATCCACCAAGAGTGACAATCTTCTTTTATCCCCAAAGAGAGAATCTCTTCAAGCACTCTCCCAAATTGCTCCGAGAGGTCAAAAAAAAAAAGAGAAGAAATTTCCCTTTCGCGAAAAAAAAAAGAGAGAAAAAGAAAAAGAGGAAGAGAAAAGAAATTTCCCTCTCGCAACAGAAAAAAGAAAAAAAAAGAAAAAAAAGAGAAAGAGAGAAGCCTCTCCTGAGCAATTTCTTCAAAATATTTCTCTCGCAACCAAAAGAAAAACATCAATCACTCTTGGACCACCCCATAACCCACAACCAAAGCCAAAAGCCGACCTCCCAACCATATCCACAACTAGGTCCAAAAAACCAACTTTCTATCCAAACCCACAGCCTAAAAGGCCACCCAATAATCGCCCTACGATCGCCTTTCCTAAAATAACCAAACCCATGGCCGAAAATACCTTTGAGCAAGAGGCCGATCAGATCCTCAATCCTAAAGCTAAACCATCCTAAATGCTTGAACACTATACTGTAACCTAGTCACCACCTATAGCTCTGTTTCAATCGGATGCAACGTGATCTGGATCCAGGACAGAACTCCTTGCTAAAGACACATAAATTATCAAAAGATAAATGTTAAGTAGGGTCCATAAAACCTGTGATACTCGGCGATAAGCTCTGGATCATGACTCTTCTTTTTGTCCAGTAGAGTCGTCTCACTTTCTTTGAGCATACTCATTTCTGTCTCCTACAAAAGTTTCTCCAAATCGAGTCTTTCTGGGACTGTCTCCAGTTAATCTCTTCAGAAATTTGCCCATTCCATCTTACAAGATTTGGTTGATTAAATTCATCCTGGGGCTTTCTCTCGCCAAAATCATTGGTACACAAAGGCTCATTATCTCCAGAGGCAGTTGTCATTTTCACCTCTGCCTGAAGAAAGGAAAAGGCTACAAAACCATGATCCTTCAAGAATAAGCGGCTCATCCTCGCATGCATCGAAGGATTGGCTTCCTATAAGGTAAAAGCTCGCTAGGTTGAAAACCCGAAAGGGCAGCCTAGGCAAAAGTTAGAGCATGAACAAAAAAAAAAAAAAAAAAAAAAAGAAAAGAAAAGAAAAAAATGGTTCCTCCGAGGCATTGATTAGTAGGCTCACTAGTCCCTGCTGAATTTTTGAATGATGCACTAGTCAAAAGACCGAAACCGACCCAACACATCATTCCGCCCATTTCAAATATCACCATCAACTCCCATACACATAACCTCCAAAGCCAACTAAAAGTCACATCTCAAGCTCTCATATTGCATTTCCATCACCTTGTCCTTATCCCTGTCTTAACATGTTTAAGAAACAGATGGTGCATATTCAAAAGTTTTTTAAAAAAAAATAAAAAAATTCCATAAAAGCTGAAACTACAACAAAAATCCCCAGCAGGTGCAATAAAAACAGCGAGAGCGAAGCCCTGAAACCAAAAGCCAAGGTAGAAAAGGTAAATATTTTACCCATTTTAAATGCATCAATAAGCTGTGTTGGAAAACTTTCCTTTAAGGGGCATACAACCCGGATCGAGAAGGAAAGGTCTTTGTCCTCAAAAAGGAAGCGGTGTTCTAAGGAGACATCTCATGTATCGCACAACACTTGATAGAGCTACAGCTGCAGCGCGCCACATCACGACATACACTCTTTTAATGTCACGGTGGATGCTCGCGTTCGCGATGCGATGGAAATATTGCATACGTTTTCGTGTCAATGCGATGGATATCGCATTCGGCGTTGCGATACAATGGATATTGCATCCGTCGCTATGTCAATGGATGGATATAGCATTGATGTTGCGATCGATGGATATTGCATCCGAATCTTTAAATCAATGCGATGGATATCGCATTCGGCGATGCGATGCAATGGATATACATCGGAATCTTCGATGTCAATGCGATGGATATAGCCGCGTGTCGCGTCACAATGGATATTGCATCAGGCCTTCCATTATCAATGCGATGGATATCGCATTCGGCGTTGCGATACAAATGGATATTGCGCTCCGGATCGGCACATGTCAATGCGATGGATATCGCATTGGCGTTGCGTGCAATGGATATTGCATCCATTTTTCCCGATATCAATCACGATGGATATCGCATTGTTCGAGTGATGCGATGCAATGGATATTGCATCCGTTTTTCGATGTTAATGTGATT